>CM054148.1:7065228-7080228 GCA_028751875.1 Rapana venosa
TGCTTAGTTTTTATAAAAAGTAAGTGGTTGAGCTTAAGTCAGCTTTTTACCTATCTCTGAAGAATGAGGGGTTCAGATTGGTACGTTTGATGGGTATTGTGGCCAGTGTTGTATGTGCTGCCTGATTTTGGTTATGGGTTAAGGGATTGGCTCTCTCTGTCTCTCTGCCTGTCTCTGTCTCTCTCTGTGTCTGTCTCTGTCTGTGTGTCTCTCTTTCTGGCTCTGTCTCTCTCTGTCTGTGTCTCTGACAGTCGACCGGTTGTTCTCTCTCTCTGGGGCCGATCACATAATGTAAAGGTGAAGACTACAGAAATTGCTCTATATTTTTGTGAATTAGTAACCAGTTTTAAGTGGCATTAGTTTTTCATTGTTTGCATACATTTAGATAAGGAGGATGGGAATATCGCTGCAGCTGTACAGGGCTGTCTGTGGGACATTTGCGGCAGTATTTGGCTGTTTCATGTCGAAACGGGCAGAATTCAAATCTGCCATGCATACCTCCATCCTGACGCTGAAAAGCGGACGAGATGGTGTACTGTTAGGACTGACCCTCGCCTATCTCTTCTGGGGGGGCCTTTTTCTGCGGTGTGGTGATGTGGACCTGTCAGACCTGTCTTTGTCTTGCCCTGCCCGTGGCAATATGTCAAGCCTCATGGCCCTAAACCCTATTACATGAGTGTCTAACTGGGTCTGTGTGACCTTGTCCGTTTACTTTTCCTACCCTGTGAATTGAGACTATGGCAGGATGATTGTATGGGCTGGCCAACATGCTATTCACTTCTTTGAAGATCATTAAGGGTCATCCTTTCGCCATTAATGATCAAATTTAATGATCAAAGAGCATTCTCACATTTTTTTCCCTCTGCCCTAGCACTCTTCAAGTATGGGGTCAGATTGCACCTAATATCTCTAACAGTTTTGGAGAAATCGTAGTCTACAAAAATCCTTGAACCTTTCAGACGAGTTTTTGCCTTCAATATTCTAAGCTTATCTTGATAAAAACAACACCTGGCAACTTTAGTTTTCTGTGCACTTTTTCATGTGATGGTGCTACGACCACCAGCACCACTCATCAAGCTGGTTTGCCTCAGCTTGCGTCCTTGGCCAGCAGATTTAGGGAGGGGGTCCAGGGTTCGTCTCCTCATCACACACCGCAGAAAAAGGCCCCCCCCACCCCAGAAGAGCAACAGAACCTCAAACCTTTCTTGTCAGCATGTAGAAAATGACTTAAGTTCAGATGTCCAAAGCAAAAGTATGTCTCTCAACAGCAATTGTAATTCTGAAGATTGTGTTATCAACAGTTATGGTAAATTACTATTGAATATGTGCACTGCTCTTAGTTTACAAATTCTAAATGGCGTATGTAATGGTGACCAACAAGGACGCTATACATACATCTCTGATTGGAGGATGTAGTGTCAATGATTATTTTTTTTAGTGTCAGATGATTTGTTCTCTCAAATTTTTGACTCATGTCGTTTGTTTGTTGCCGAGCGTTCTGATTCCGATCCCTTCCTGTGGAATTACATATTAATCCAGTATATAATACAGGGGTGGAAACTGAGGAGCCATCTGTTATGGAAAAGTTTGTATGGGATTAAAACAAACTTATCAGTTTATAAAGAAAATCTCCAAGATGTGAACATGTGTGAAATGTTTTTAAATGCCTTTCGATGATTGATGAGAACATTAATGTAGCTCTAGATTTGTTTAATGGTTTCATAAAAGCCCGTGCTGAATGTATGAAGAAACAGGTACATATCAATAAAGGTCCATCAAATGATACTTGGTTTGCTAATGAATGTAAAAGTATGAAATATAAGGTCAGAAAACTTTTGAAGACTTTCCGAAAAACATTAAGAAACGAGGACAAAAACGTGTACTGTGTCACAAGAAGGGAATATAAATGCATGCTTGAACAAAAAAAGAACAGTACAATAAGACTTTACTTGCAGATATGATGACATTTATCTCTTCTCAAAACCAGTTCTGGAAAAGTGTTAAGGCTCATTTAGATTAAGTCAGCCAAAGAATAGCATATCAGTGACAGATTTGGTTTCAACATTTCAAAACCCCGTTGGAGAAAGACTCCCTTAGCCAACTCCTTGATTAAATGATGTTGAAAAGTGATGAACTGAGGAAGATTTTGATCGTCCCATATCTAAAGATGAAATATTAGTGGCAATTAGAAAACTAAAGAGTGAGAAAGCAGCCGGTCCTGATCAAATCATTGGTGAATTGCTAAAATATGGAGGTGAAAATATTGTGCTTTTCCTTCTAAAACTATTTAACAACATTTTTGATGATGGTCTTTTTCCAGATAACTGGGCTGAATCGATAATACTCATCATCATCATCAACCCGGACCTTGGCGGTCGTGGGGGAGACACGAAAGACGATGCCGTGGTAAGCCTCCTCCATCCATCTCGGTCCTCGGCTCTGCGCAGTAGTGCCGAGTCATTTATCCTGGTCCATTCTCTGATGTTGTCCATCCATGACTTGTTCTGTCTTCCCCTCCTTCTGCCACCTTCGAGTGTTCCCGCATGCTGTTTTGGGCAGAGTGTTGGGCGGTGACGTGGCCGAACCATGTCAGCTTTTTCTTCTTGACATGGTGAGAGAAGGGGGTTTCCCGTGGACCCGCCACCGTGTTTTTGACTCTTGACAAATTCTTGGGCTTTCGTTCTCATCCAGGAATGCCCAGTTATTTTCTAGTTAAAAGGGGGGATGTGAAAAACCCTAATAACTACCGGGGAATTTCTCTTACTGACATAAGTAGTAAGATATATAGTACTATTATTAACAATAGGTTACAGGAATGGGTTATGAAAAATAATATTTCAGGGGAGCACCAAGCTGGTTTTAAGAGAGGATACTCCACATAGATCATATGTTTACTCTGCTTGCGTTTGTACAGAAACAGTTTGCTCATAACCGTAAGTTTTATGGAAACATTTATTTACTTTGAAAAAGCATTTGATTCTGTTAACAGGAACTTGTTTGGCCTATTCTCTTGAAAAAAAGGTGTGAAGGGTAAACTATTACATTCCCGAGAGCCATGTATCAAATGTCAGAAGCAGAATAGATGTGGAACTAAAAATGACTGACTTAATATACTGTACCACTGGTGTTAAACAGGGTGATGTATGTAGCCCCTTATTGTTTTCTGTTTTTATCAATGAGTTAGCAGGAGATGTCATCAATAATGGTAAACATGGTGCCACTTTCCCCCAAGATTTTTCAGAGTTGTTTATTCTTCTGCTTGCTGATGATGTTATCCTGCTATCTGAAACAGTTGTAGGCTTACAAAAGCAGTTAAACAGCTTAAACAGTGCTGCAACATCACTTGATCTTAAGGTTAATCTGAGTAAGAGTAATATCGTGGTATTCAGAAAAGGTGGATATTTAGCTGCTCATGAAAAATGGTTGTACAATGGAAATATCATGCCTGTGATTAATGTATATAAATATTTAGGAATTTGTTTTTCTACTAAGCTTAGTTTCACAACTGCATGTAAAGATCTGGCAAGTCGAGGTAAACGTAGCCTGTTATTTGTGTTGAAAAAACTTCGAATATTGAATAATAACACTTTTGACATGTTCATTAAGATATTTTGATGCACAAATACAACCCACTGTGTTATATGGTGCAGAAATTTGGGGCTTGGATGCAGTTGTAACACATTGTGAATCAGTGCACCTCTTTGCTTTAAAGCAGTTTCTAGGCTAGATAGATGTACACCTAATGATCTTGTTTATAGTGAAACTAACAGATATCCTCTCTCTGTTAATGCTGCTGTAAGATTCGTTAGATATTGGATTAAGATTCTGCATATGAATGAGAGCAGGCTACCTTTTAAATCCTACAAGATGCTTTATGATCTAGATGTCAAAGGGAAAAACAACTGGGCGACACAAATACGTACCTGTTTGTGTGAACTCAGGTTTGGATTTGTTTGGCTCAATCAAGGAGTCCGAAATTGTAGAGAGTTTATTAACGCTTTCAGGCAAAGATTGATTGACTGCCGATGGCAGCAATGGAGTGATCATATACAAAACAGTGAAAGATTTCGAATGTACAGACAATTTATAAGTTCACATTATGTCAAACCTTATCTAAAACTTGATATGGATATACATTTGAAAAGAATTATGTGTAAGTTTAGACTTGGTGTATCAGATATAAATGTTCATAAATTCAGATACAGAGAACATGATATTGACGACCTCAGGCTGCTATGCTCATTATGTAAGCAAGCAGAGGTGGATGAAGTACATTTTGTGTTGTGCTGTCCAGTATTAGAGGATGTTAGGCAGAACTACATCCCTGTTAAATATAGTAGACAGCCTAATTTATTTAGACTCTGTTTACTCCTGGCATCAAGTCATCCTGAGGTTGTGCGCAGCCTCACTTTATATTTGTGTAAAGCTTTCAGAATAAGAGAGATATTGTTATCCTAAGTGATATTTTTGTAGCTGACTTTTTGTTATACAGTAACATGTTGTCGTTACTATTGCTTTTACCCCCACCAAAATACTAAGCAGTTCGGCAACCCCCTTCATGTATGGGCCAATGGCCTTTTTGTGAATAAATCCTTCGAGTTCGAGTCTGAGTTCTCTCTCTCTCTCTCAGTAAAGATTCAGGTTTATTTGTTTGATTTTTTTTAAAGCTCAGGTTGATATTCACGATTCTCTATCTATCTACTATCTATCTGTCCCGTAGTCTGACGACCGTGGCACCCTCAAAGACTCAACAACCAGTTCCCTCCATTCCTCTCTCTGTTCTGCCTTTCTCAGGGTTTTGTTGAGTTCTAGGCCTGTCCATTCGCTGATGTTATCCTCCCAGCTCTTCCTTGGTCTGCCTCTTCTTCTTCCTCCCTGGACAGTGCCTTGTAAAACTGTCTTTGCAAGTCCTTTGGATCTTGTGACATGCCCATACCATTTAAGTTTACGTTTTTTCACGATCGTTAGAAGGTTCTCATAGGGTCCAATGGTTTGCTGGATTCTGTTATGCACGCTTTCGTTGCTTATGTGGTCTTTGAAGGAGATGCCAAGGAGTCTCCGAAAGCATCTTCATCTCCACCGCACTGTACTCTTCTCTCCAAAATCTGCAGCAGGGTCCATGATCTAGGCATACGAATTTGATATGACAAGGGATCGCATTAGTCTGATCTTGGAGATACGTAGATATTATTTTAGCTCTCCAGATGGGTTTTAGTTACAAAGCTGTTATTGTCTGTGCAGCCATGCATACTACTGCTGGCTTGGATCCTGGTCTGAACAAGGCTCCCAGGTACTTGAAGCTTTGAACTGTTTCCAGCTTCTGGTCAATAACAACCCTGATATCAGTGCTAATGCCGGGTGTTATATGTCATCAGTTAGGTGCTTCCCTGCACGATTTCCATGCCGATGTTTTGGAGCTTATCAGTGTTCTGTTAGGCTGCAGCTCTTTTTCCGATCCTGCTATTCCAATCAATTCATCTGCGAAGCGGGGGTTTGTGATCGTTCTGCCACCAAATCTGACGATCCTTCAAGATGTCCAGTGCATCAGCCATGATTCTCCTAAGGAAGATGTTGAAAAGATGGTGAGAGTAGACAGCCCAGCATTAAACTCCAACTTGTGTTCGAAACCATTCTCCATTATCACAGATTAAGACCCCTTAATAAATGAATAATTATATGATGAGCACTTCTTTTTTATAATTTATTATCATTATAAAAAAAAAAACAAAACTGTTTGTTGATTAAAATAAAAAAAGTCCTTTTCAACTGTGGAATGGCCTTGAGATTGGAACACATCCGGAGAACAGTGGCTCGTAGGTATGGTTTGTGTGAAGAGGTAATCACTGGGCTAAAACAAAATATACCCATGTGGAAAGCCAGAGGGATTGGTTATCATCTTGCAGAGCGATTTTCTTCCATTCTCTGACTAGAGTTGCCTGGGTGCTATTCATATGGTGTGACAATAAGCGAGCCCATACGTAAATAAGAGAACGAAGGCAACTAGGGAGTGGGCCATATCACAAAAGGACTCTGTAGACAATCAGCCAGTTTTGTAGAGAAACTAAATTACAGGCAGATAAGAACAATTTTGAAAAAATACAGTACAGGTGAAGTGATCTCATACATCGCTCATATGCCATGCAGTGTGTAAAAGAAAGAAAAAGAGGTGAGAAAATACAAAAGGAGCTAGTTTAAAGTTAACTTATTCAGAGACCAATCTTGGCGTTTTACTTTTAGGTTCAAATTGGTTCAAAAGGCTCTACAAGCAACTTACATATTGCTCATAATTATAAATGACCAAGATTCTACAGAACAATATTAATTAAACAGTGGTGACACATGTACGTTTTTAAGAGTTACAGATGGCACAAAGGCCCTTTTGAAGGCTGTGTGTCATTAACTCTTGCCATGAGTTCTCTGACGAGCGCGAAATGTGCTGTATATGGGACCTCGATTTACTGTTTCATCGGAAAGACCAGCCCCCAGTGGAGCGATTTATGTGTGTCACTCGTACTGTACTAGTATTTAATACACGAGTTGTACAAATTTAATTTCGTAGCTTCGTCTTGTTATCCCAGAATCATGTCTAAGCTGCTTGTTTTTCTGGCAATCATCATTTATACATTTTCCTGACAAGAAATTCTCACACTGACTGCACGGATCAACGATCTTTTAGGCTCCGAACATCAATTCTGAATCTGTGGTCAGGGGAGAATTTTAGAAATTAACCTCCATGTATGCTGCAAAATGACCAGTTCGTAGAAACAAAAATAATGGTCACTGTTCTATCAGCCTAGACCTTGAGTGGTAACCTGAGAGCTAATCTTCTGAATGAGAGGATAAACAGAAATCCTGGTGATGTAAGACAAACTCTGGCAACAAGACTGTTGAGCTTTGGAAAATTCGTAGAAGCTGCTCTGAATAATTCAAGTCCTTCGGATGAGACTATAAACCGAGGCCCCGTGTAGGAACGCACGCAGAACATCTTGCGCACACATTAAATCCTTTTCCGCTTTTCGTAAGAGTAGGCCATTGTGTGCCGGTGGGAACAGATGACAAACTTTACAAAAACCGCGTACACACGGGGACTGGTGTAAAAAAAACCACCCACATAATTACTTATTCCATTATCCTCGATATAAAAGAATAATAATATAAAAAAAATTCAGTTCAAACACTTTATTATCTCCCAAACAAAAAAATTGAACAATATGCGTACGCAGAGAGAAAATAAACTGCCCCAATTTTTGTGTTAAAAAAAAAAGGTTGCACTAGTCGTTTGGCTTAGGGGTCTCCCTTGGGGAGATCAGCCTGAATTGCAGGCAGTGAAGACTAGGGCAGGTGACAGAAAGTGATGTAGTAGAAGACGATTCAGTGTAATCATGTCTTCCTTGTTGTTGTTGTTGAGGATTGTTGCACGGTTTCTAGCAACGCAAAGAGACCAACACGCACAACACTTTGAATCACTCTTTATTAACAAAACATTTCTTTGACCAAAAGAGTAACAGTAAATCAGTAACGATATACAGAGGTACACTAAGTGTATTGTTATGTAGAGAGCACTTTGTAATATAGCTGTTCAGAAAAATACCCTTTATTTTGAGATATACTTTAGACATCCCAAACAGTCATACATGACCCCAAAAAATCTTAAATGCTCTCTCTCTCTCTCTCACACACACATGCATAGGCATGGCATGTGTTTGGGTGCATGCGCGCGCGCACACACACACTGAAAATTTAGATAGAAAACAATGAGATCAATAAGAAAAACAGCAACAATGCACACCCACTTCAATATCACTACCTATTGCAAGATACAAGCTCACACACACACACGTTTTCACACATGAATTGATTTGTACAGAGTCAAGTACAGGAGTCATTCAATAAACTGAAAGACTGCATTGATAAAACATAATTATGCAATAACATTCCTTCAATATAACTTCTGAGCTATCCAGTAACATGTCCATGCCTGCATTTATCTCAGATACCCTCTGCTAGGGAACTAGAGTTGATGTGACAATTTACCTGATGGCCTCGATTTCTGGGCTTGCTAAGCCTTTTAACTCTAAGAGAAGCAACAAAAGAGCATCCTGAAACTCATGGTTGGGAAGCTCAGGGTGAAATAGGTCCTAAACAGATATTTTGTTACTGTGAACATAATGTCCTCAATGGTCTTAAGTATTGGGTTCAACTTGACTGTTTGGAATATGTCATGATCTTTTCCAACTGGCTGGCTCGTATTCTCCAGCCAATCATTGCTCATCGTTAAGCCCACGCGCATTTTGTACAAGCAAGCAAGCGTGTCATTTGTCTGTGATTGTAACATAGGAATTCGCAATGATCATCAAGTTTAAAAGTTTCATGTAGCAATTAGTCCTTCTTTTTTCTCTGTTCCTCGGCTAAAGCTCCGAGGTTCACCAATGGTGAGATGTTTGCATATGGGACCGGTTTTCCCCCCACCATTCATATAGCTGCATTCTGACTTCGGGGAAGTCCATTTCAAACTGGCGCGTCCAAACGAGCAGGTCCGAACAGTCACCCCGAGTCATCTGCCGTGGCCTTTACACTGCAGAGAGATGTTTCTTTCAACCTAAGGGAAAGGGTCATTTATTTATTTATCTATTTATTTTATACCACTTTAAGTCACGGCAGATTGCGTGAAATTCGGGCTGCTCTCCCCGTGGAGAGCGCTTCGCCACAAGAGCAGCGCCACCCATTGTTTTTTTTTCTTTTTCCTGTCTGCAACTGTATGTATTTCCCTATCAGAGTGGCTTTTTCTACAGAATTTTGCCAGGGACAACTCTCTTGTTGCTGTGGGTTCTTTTACGTGTGCTAAATAATTATGTATAACACACGGGACCTCGGTTTATCATCTCATCCGAAAGACTAGCACCCAGACCACCACTCATGGTCTATTGGATGGGGGAAAAGTTTCGGGTCCAAACGGGATTCGAACCACCGCACACTTCCCGACCCGGACTTTTCGCTTTCTAGGCAGGCGCGTTACCTCTAGACCACCGATCCATCAGGGTCAGGGAACTCTCAGTGGATGTCAGGTGCAGCCAGACTTGTACATCAGGGTACACTGAGCAGTGTGAAAGATAATCAATGGAGAAACTTCAAGTGGCGCTGGACCCCTCCTCCCCCTCCCCCCCCCCCTTCCCCCACCCGGACACTAGTATCAACATTTTCTGTTAAGTCTTCTGGTTAACATCCTGTCCCACTTGAATTTATCTGTCATCAATATGTCATGAATATCGTAAGTAAAATGTCGTTGTCATGGTCGTATCTCACAGATAAATATCATCATCTTCAAATCATCCCGGTTTTCGTCTTAAGTTCAAGGGTGTGTATTTGTGGGGTGAGAGGTAGGGGTATAACTAATTATAACTAGAAGACTACTAATTATAACTATAATATAATTACTAATTACTTAATTATAATTATAATTACTAATTATAACTGGAAGACTACTCTTCCTCCTTGCTTTTCAACATAATGTAACCATGAAGCTAAGAATTAGTTCACATCAAAGGACAACAGCCTTGTTCAAGGTTATATTGCACCATTGTTATGGTCTGGCATATTGATACTGCATGTGCCCAAAATGGGGAGCCATCACATTTACACAATATTCCTTTATATTGGACAAGTATCTCTTGTTCTTAGATGACGCTTGCATTCAAACGAGATTGCTTAGAGTACTCTGAAAAAGTGTCCACAGAAAAACTCACCGGAAAAGTCAGAGTTAGTCTTCACCATCAATGCAGAACACAGAATATATACACGCGAACGTTAGGATTTAAACTGCATGAATGTAGGCATATCCATATTTCCATTGCATACACATAGCCATACATACATTCCTCGTTTATGTACATATTATATAGACAGTCAACAACGATTTTTTTCAGATCTTTTCTTCACTAAAATCAAAGTACTGCTTTTTGCTAAGAATGATCAGTAGGCTACACCAGACAGTTTTGTTATGATGAAGTACTTCTTTGCCAAGGACATCTCAACATACCTGTCAGGCAGTGGCTAAGCAGTCAAGGTGGCCAGTATCTAGTAATTGTTTAAGGAGGGGATTCACTTTGTCCTACAGTTTCAGCTGCATTCTAACTATTCATTTTTCTAATTTACTGTATATCTGCTTTTTATTTAACGCTCCCCCCCCCCCCCTCCTCCCCGGCTTCCTGATCCCAGATTATCTTATAATTATGTTTAGACAGGCTCAAAGTGTTTACTTTTACCATAACAAACTTTTCCCATAATTATATCACACCACCAATATGTAACCTATTTAACATCAGTCAGGAAATAGTCAACACACACACCATAATCATCACCACCACCACCACCACAACAGCAATAACAACAATATCCAACCTCACATACAATGTCTTTGACTGTCAAAGCCTTTTTTTCTATTTTTCATTTTTATATTTTTTAAAATCTTATTTTATTTGTTTATTTATTTAATGACTCTCAAAGACTTTGTCAAAGAACCGAAACATCCCATTTTCAGCAGGCTGATTCATATATCAATACTTAACTTTGTCTCTCCAGTAACAACAAATCCTCACTTATAAGCACACCATAACGATTTTGGCATGAACTCGCTACAAACATGCAACCACACTTTCAGCTCTATACACATTGATGAAGAAGGGAAGCCTTCAATGAAGTCAATTGTGTTTATGATTATCACACTTTTCTAATAGTGAACACATTGTGTGAAGCAGTACTTCCCTTCGAAAACATTCTTAATCAAACCCCCCTTTTTGTGGAAAGAATTATTTCTAAAGGTAGACATTTTTGTCCATAGCTTAATAGTGGAAACATGTATAAAACAGTATCTGGAAATGTAGGCCTGTTGGCTGTATAGGATGGATGATAAGGAAATAAAGGATAACTTTGTGAATGATCATAACGCTCTTCTCTCCTTTTTGAAAACGGTCCTTGGGGTAGATCTATACTTTCCGTAATATCAATGTTTTCTTGAGCCCTCCACTCCTGTAAAAAGTTGTTGCAATGAGATATGATTAAGTGGAAACGTAGTTTTCACTCCTGAATTCTTGTATAATTTAACTTTCATAGAGGATACAGTAATGAGAAAATCACAATGTTAGGAGTTTATCACCAACACCAACAGAAAGGTTATGATATATATATATACACATTGATTGGTAGAATATTAGATGGGGATATGGACATTTTTTCGTTGTTGTTGCACATGCGAATCAATAAGCTTTCTAACTTTGTGTACTATTTATATCCCCCTAAAAATATCCTGAAAAACTCCCCAAAATAAAAAAAAACACCTATATAAACAAACTAGACATAGTCCCCATTCAGCTCAATCTCTTAACAACTTTTTCAACCAAATCGAGTCTGCGAATAAATAAACCCCCAACAACAAACAATTCACGATAAAAATGAAATAGCACTTGAAAAAGTGCTCCCAAATAAAATATAAGGCCTATTCCTTGTAAAGCCCTATACCCGAGAAGTGTCAGAAGGACTCAAACACCCACCGCCCTTTCATCCTGAATAAAAAGGTCTTGTAAATACTGATTGTCAGCCATACAGACAAAGTGCTCATAGTGGGCATTGTTACTAGAAAGGTGTCATTACACTGTCAAAGAGGCGAGGCAGAGGTGTAACATGTCAACAGTTGGAGGAGGCTAACTTTCGTTCTAAGCAAAAGCCTGGGCAACCATGGAGCCATGGAGTAGGTTTACTCTATTTCTGTCCAGTTACCAATCAGAGAACATGGACCACCCCAACCCAACCCAACCAACCAATCTACCAAACAACAACAAAACAACAATCCCAAAACAACAAGACACTTTAGGGCCAATTTTGTTACTGATGTTCACTGTCTGTTGCAGATTGAAGAAGCAATCCTAATGGTTTTTTCCTCTAGTTTTCTAGTTTAATAACAGTTAACAACAACGAAACACTACAATTCAAAAATGAATAAAAACAACAATACTAGCAAACACAACAACAACAACAACTGAACACGATAGCAGCGCAGGAATAACTGCATCCCTGGTGGAGACTGAGCAGGGACATCGCTTGTGGGGTGTCAGGGGGCTGTGCTGTGTAAACAATACTGCTCTCCACCTGGAAGCTCTGTACTAGACTCTCTTTTTGTGTTGGTTGAAATTATATTATTGTCCCAGCGGAAATATCCGATTTTGGGACTGTGGTCATCCCACTTTGGCACCACCGGCCACCCTAAAAATAGTACAATTCAAAGCAACTGTGCTATGCCCGCATATAATTATAGGCATGCTGTGCAAGCCTATAATACTAATAATAATTATTATCATATACCTGTTTTTGTTGTCCGGGTTTTTCTTTTCACTCTTCTCCCTTGTTTTACTGTTATCTCCCCTCGATTTTTATTTCATCTGTGTATTGACGGCCCACCTGGTCCATTTTCCCTTTTTTACTTTTCTTCTCCTCTATACTTTTAGAATTGTCTACCAGCTGCCTGCAATAGACTATGTCTGCTGTTTTGTTGTGTGGATTATGTAGTGATGGTGTAAAGACTAAGGGTGAAATCTTGCTGCTAGTTCTGTGGTTTTGTTTAGGTCTTTTTGTGTATCCTTTGTAGCTTCAAAGTGTGTTGGTTTTGTGCTGGGGGGGAAGGGGGAGGGGGTGGGTAAAACGTAGGTGGAAGGGCTTGTGTTCTGGGTTCAACTTTACTTAGTCTCCTTCTTATACTATTTCACAGACTACATATTATATCATTTTGCAAACAGTTTTTTTTACCCTTAAAAGTCCAGGACTAGTATATTTACATGTTTGACGTACATATTTGACAGTGTTGGTTATTGAATTTATTGAACTTACCAAGGCAACAAACCCTGATTCTGCTCTAGTTTATAAGCTATAAGCAACATCCCATAATATCAACATGGAAAGAGATTCTGGATGGGGGGTAGGGTGGGGTGGGGTTAGGGGTGGGGAGGGGGGGATGTAGGATAGCACAGTGGTTAGAATGTTGTGCTCAGCAATTTGACAGCCGGATCGTGCCGGGGTTCGAACCACCACTGACACGCCCGTTCAAGGGGGATTTGTTTTCCCCTGGAGTTAACATCAGTGCCGACTCCACTCTCCCCAAAAGTCCTTCGGATGAGACTATAAACCGAGGTCCCGTGTGCAAAAAGCAAGCAGAACATCTTACACACATGCTAAACCCCTTTCTGCCTTTCGGAAGAGTAGGCTACTCGTGCCGATAAGAACGGATGACAAAAAATATATCAAAAAACAACAATCAGCCTGCACACAGGTGTCGTGTCTAGACACCAAGCCCGAAGTCGGAATGGGGCTACCTAAATGGTGGACAAAACGGGTGGCATGCGCAAAAATCCCGCCATAGGTCAGCCCTGCAGCTCTAACTGAGTAAGGACAGAGAGAGGGAGAGAGAGAGAGATAGAGAGATAGAGAGAGGGGAGGGAGAGAGAGAGAGAGGGAGGGAAGAGAGAGAGAGAGGGAGGGAGAGAGAGAGAGAGGGAGGGAGAGAGAGAGAGAGGGAGGAGAGAGAGAGAGAGAGAGAGAGAGAGAGGGAGGGAGAGAGAGAGAGAGGGAGGGAGAGAGAGGGGAGAGAGAGAGAGAGAGAGAGGGAGGGAGGAGAGAGAGATGAGAGAGAGAGAGAGAGAGGGAGGGAGAGAGAGAGGAGGAGAGAGAGGGAGGGAGAGAGAGAGGAGGGAGAGAGAGAGAGAAGAGGAGGGAGGGAGGAGAGAGAGAGAGAGAGAGGAGAGGAGAGAGAGAGAGAGGGAGAGAGAGAGAGAGAGAGAGAGGAGGGAGAGAGAGAGAGAGAGAGAGAGAGAGAGGGAGAGGAGGGAGGGAGAGAGAAGAGAGAGAGAGAGAGAGAGAGGGAGGGAGAGAGAGAGAGGGAGGAGAGAGAGAGAGAGAGAGAGAGAGGAGGGAGAGAGAGGGAGGGAGAGAGATAGAGAGAGAGAGAGGAGAGGAGAGGAGGGGGAGAGAGATAGAGGAGAGGAGAAGAGGAGAGAGAGAGAGAGGGAGGGGGAGAGAATAGAAGAGAAGAGAGAGAGGAGAGAGGAGTTAGAGGTGAGAGAGAGGAGGAGATTGAGAGAGAGAGAGAGGGAGGAGAGAGGATAGGAGATGAGAGAGGATCGAGTGGAGAGATGAGATAGGAGTGAGAGAGGAGAGGAGTGCTCAGAGAGTTGCTCGTAGCGGACTTCTCTGATGTGCTCTTTCGCTTGGGGCGCTCGCTCTCGGTGCTCGATCATCTGTCATCGTAGTGGCTGGCATTATTCTCTCTATGTGTACTTTGACGGCCTGAGCGTGTGATCGCGTTTCTGGAGGCCTCTGCTTTCTTGTCATGCTCAGGTGAGGTGCAGGGGAGCTCTTGAGTCTAGTGCGACGTCAGAGAGCTCTGTCGGGAGCTGAGTGTCTGGATCGTTTCTCGCTCTGCATTGTGGTATTCTTCTGAGCTCTGCTGTTTGTGTCTCGTCTACGCTGTTCCTAAGGCTTGTTGTGCTTCTCGCTCGGGAGCGAACCCCGACAGACCCAGAGCCGGCCGACCCCCCACGAGAAAGCGATTCCCAGCACCACATATCACCTCAAAAAACACAACAAAAGATTTCAGCAGACACAATCACCTTAAAAAAACACCAAAAAATTCAAGACATACAATCACCTCAAATGCACCACAAATCACCACACCAATATCCCTTAAAAATCCTAACACAAAAGAGTTCAAGCTGACATACACACTATCACTTAGAATAATCACTACCAAAAGAATTCAAGCTTACCAATAAATTAACCTAAGAATATATAACAGGGAGGATGATAAATGAAGGTGGCTGTCAATTGACGGCCCGGTCTCCAACGCAGTCTAGATTTTTTTTTCATTAATTAAATTACCATTCTCCTGAAAGTCCTTCGGATCAGGCTATAAACAGGTCCCGTGTGCAAACGCACGCAGAACATCTTGCGCACACGTTA
>CM054148.1:7085228-7100228 GCA_028751875.1 Rapana venosa
ACACTGCTCTTACCTTCACCCCCTGGAGCAAACCGAGTCCCAATCCACCACAGCACAGGCATGGAGCTGTGATGGTACATGTGGAGAAAGCTGATCTGGTTCGTCTTCTTCCGCAACACAAAGATGATCTGAAACAAAAAAGAAAAAACAACAACACCTTGCCAAGTTATTTTCTCACGAAAACAGAAGAAATGTATATTTAAAAAAAAGCCAGGAAACAGACAATAACAACAATACAAGCCTTCGTTATTTATTTATTTATTTATTCAGTTAGTTTGTTGTTCCTCAGGCAGAGTTCCCAGATTCACCAAAGGTGAGCTTTTGTGTATGGGATAGTTTTTCCCCCACCATAAAGTAGCCGCATTCCGACTTCTGGGAATGTGCCTTAGTCACATCAAAGACTCAGAAGAAAACTGAGGTGACTGTGCATCTTTTAAGTCAAGCACAAAACATACTGATGAACGAAAGGGAAAAACATCCCAGCTAGAGTTGGGAGTTCCAAGATTTCAATCACACGGCGTGTACACACAGGGGAGCTAACTGTGAGGGGCTTCATGCTGAGCATATAACACGCACACACACACATGCACAACCACATGCACAACCACATGCACGCACACACACACACACACACAACACACGCACGCACGCACATACACACACACACACACACACACACACACACACACACACAACACACACACAGAGCTAGATCTACATTCTAAAAAGTGCACAAACAATAGATTGACATCTTCGTTATATCGTCTAATATCACTTTGAGTGAACAGACGTAAAATCGAAGCAACTACAACAACAACAGCAACACACACACACGCACACGCACACGCATTACATTACATTACATTACATTACACTACATTAGGTTACATTTTATACAACCATGAATCCCCACATACACAAGATGGGCAATAGTCCCATTACTAATCTGCTGAGGATTTTCATTATTTATAATTATATTCGCAAGAAACAGAAACATAGGAGAAAAACAAAACTGAAACTTAAATTTGCGCATGACAAATCATACGTTTTAGGCTTTTTTTTCTTTCTTTGTGAACTTTTATTGCAACTGATGATGATGATGGTGGTTGTGGTGGTGATGATGATGATTATGATGATTATGATGATAGTGATGATGATGATGATGGTGGTGTTGGTGATGATGATGAAGATGAAGATGGAGATGATAACGATACCTAGACTATCAATTGAACTATGCCTTTCAAACAATGTAAGCGTGATCTATAATGAGGTGTATGATTAAACATGCTCTATAGTAATACTTATGTTCATTCGCATTTTAAAACCAATGTCAGAAAGTTGCCTTATGAGTGTTTGTGCCATTGCAAGATTTTTTCGTTTGCGAAGTGTTTTAAAAATTCACTTACTGTATCAGCAAACTCAATCAGCTTGGAGAAATAGTACCACCATATCACTTTCGCAAACTGCAACAGAGACACACACTGCATGATCACATAGATTAAGTTGCGAGGAGGCAAAGAGAAGAATCTACATAATAAACAGACATGTAGTCGTGTGGAGCTTTGGCAGTGTACTAACTCTCAAACACAATTTCAGGGAACTTAGTTCTGGATATGAGACTAGAAACCGAGGTCCCGTGTGCGAACCCACGCAGAAAATCCGGCGCACACGTTAAAACCTGTTCCGCCCTACAGAAGAGTAGGGCATAGTGTGTCAGTGAAAACTGATGACAAACTTTACAAATCTGCATGCACACAGGGATTGGATGTAAAAAAAAAAATCACGAGTGCTTAATCCATTATCATTGAAACAAGAATGAACAAAAAGGAAAAAAAACCCAACTAAGCATGACAGTCAAATATATAGTCTTAGTTAAACACACACACACACACGTGTGAACGCAGGCACACACCACACACACACACACACACACACACACACACACACACACGCACGTGTGAACGCAGACACGCACCACACACACACACACACACACACACACGCTGGAGGCATCAAACATCAGGCTTGACATCAGCTGAAGAACACACAAGGCAACTACAATGTTATCTTCAAAACAAATATCGGACCTCACACCACAATTATTCTGGTGTGCTAAACAAAAAGAAAGAAAGAAAGCATACATTGCAGCACTACTGACAAAGGGAAGCAATTCTGGTCAGTCAATCACATTCGAAATTCGCTGATGTGTTCATCTACATTCTAAAAATGCACAAACATTATATTGCAGTTTTTTGTTCTTCTTTTTCCACCTGTTTTCTTTATCTTTTTCTTATAATAGCAGCAGCAGCAGCAATAATAATAGTAGTAGTAGCAGTACCGGTAATAGTAAAAGTAGTTGTACGAATTGTAATAGCAGTAGTAGTATTTGTTGTAGTAGTAGTAGTGGTAACAGTAGTAGTAGTAGTAGTAGTAGTAGTAGGTAGTAGTAGTAGTAGTAGTAGTAGTAGTAGTAGTTAAGCGCTTTGATTTGTTTACTTTACAAGATTCAGCGCTATATAAATTCCATACATTATTATTCATTATTAGCAGAGCAACAGCAGCAGCAGCAGCAGTAGTAGTAGTAGTAGTAGTAGTAGTGGTAGTAGTAGTAGTAGTAGTAGCAGTAGTAGTAGTAGTAGTAGTAGCAGTAGTAGTAGTAGTAATAGTAGTAGTAGTAGTGGTAGTAGTAGTAGTAGTAGTAGTATAGTGGTAGTAGTAGTAGTAGTAGTAGTAGTGGTAGTAGTAGTAGTAGTGGTAGTAGTAGTAGTAGTAGTAGTAGCAGCAGCAGCAGCAGCATGTAGTAGTAGTAGTAGTAAGTAGCAGAAGCAGTAGTAGTAGTAGTAGTAGTATTTAGTATGCAGCAGCAGTAGTAGTAGTAGTAGTAGTAGTAGTAGTAGTAGTGGTAGTAGTAGTAGTAGTAGTAGTAGAAGTTGTAGTAGTAGTAGTAGTAGTAGTAGTAGTGTGTAGTAGAAGTTGTAGTAGTAGTAGTAGTAGTAAGTTAGTAGTAGTAGTAGCAGTAGTAGTAGTAGTAGCAGTAGTAGTAGTAGTAGTAGTAGTAAGTAAGTAGTAGTAGTAGTAGTAGTAGCAGTAGCAGTAGCAGCAGTAGTAGTAGCAGTAGTAGTAGTAGTGGTAGTAGTAGTAGTAGTAGTAGTAGTAGTAGTAGTAGTAGTGGTAGTAGTAGTAGTAGTAGTAGTAGTAGTTCTTGTTGATGTTTTTCGTCTCTTTTCTTTATTTCTTTTCGTCTCCCTGTTCCTCGTCCTCCTCGCCCTCTCTTCTTCGTTCTTTTTCTTTTTCATCCCCATTCTTCCACCTTCTCCTCCCTCTTCTTCTCCTCCTCCTTTTTTTTCTCCTTCTCTCCTCGGCATTTTCCTTCCCCTTCTTCTTCATCCTCCTCCATCTCCTCTTGTTTATTCCCTGCAGACAAAGGCCGCACAAAGCTGCGGACAATGCCAACTCACCCTCAGAGAGGTTTCATCGTCCGAAGTGTCCATCAGAGCACAGCGCATGTTGAAACCAGGCACCAACCAGGAAGAGACCATTAACTGGAACACACACACACACACACACACGCACACACACACACACGCATGCATGCACGCACGCACGTGCACACACGCACGCACACACACACACACACACGCACGCGCGCGCATGCACGCACGCACGCACACACACGCATGCACACACGCACGCGCGCGCGCACACGCACGCATGCACGCACGCACGCACGCGCGCGAACGCACATACACATGCACGCACACACACACATGCACGCACGCACGCACGCGCGCGAACGCACATACACACGCACGCACGCACACACACACACACACACACACACACATAGATGGCTTAGATAGATGGCTTGATGAAAAAAAGCAAATGCATTGCTTATTCAATGTACCATCTGGAAATAAAATTTTGACTTGACTTGACTTGACTTGACTTAACACACACACACACACACACACACACACACACACACACACACACACACACACACACACACACACACACCACACACACCTTGGTATCACTTTAAGTGGAAAGACGTTAACATTGAAGAATTACTCTCTTTATATCTCTCTCACACACACGCACGCACGCGCGTGTGCACACACACACACACACACACACACACACACACACACACACACACACACACACACACACACACACACACACACACACACACACACATGTATACTATAGACTATACTGAGACTATAAACCGAGGCCCCGTGTGCGAACGCACGCAGAACATCTTGCGCACACGTTAAAATCCTGTTCCGCTTTTTGTAAGAGTGGGCCATTGTGTGCCGGTGGGAACAGATGACAGAATTCACAAAGCCGCATACACACGGGGACTGGATGTAAAAAAGCACATGGGTGCTTATTTCATTATCCTCGATATAAAAGAATAAATAAATAAAAAAATGAATAAAAAACATGCACGTACATAAGCGTACAATCACGTCTTCAGCTTCAGGTAGTATGTAATTATTAGCAGTTGGCCAGCCATACAATAATTTGTTGTTTTTTAAAAGCAATTAGTTATCTAAGTTACTTGTAGAAACAACATGGCTGCTATGTATTCTGTCGTAACGTTCAGGAGTGAATGGAGTTATAACCCGTGTTGATGTATCAATCGGGATTCAGCATTTGCTACATGTACAGCCTAATAGTCGTGTTTTCTATTACATAATATTTATCATCACCGCTTTGTCTTGTCTTGTATTGTATTGACTTTACAAATCTTTAAAATTTATTTTATTTTTTATTTTATTCTTCTATATCGAGGATAATGGAATAAGCACTTATGTGCTTTTTTTTTTTTTACAGTCCCCGTGTGTATGCAGATTTGTGAATTCTGTCATCTGTTCTCACCGGCACACAATGGCCTACTCTTCTGAAAAGCGGAACAGGATTTAACGTGTGCACAAGATGTTCTGCGTGCGTTCGCACACGGAACCTCGGTTTATATTCTCATCCGAAGAACTTTTGGGGAGAGCGGAGTCTGCACTGATGTTAACTCCAGAGGAAAATATCCCGGGAATCGAACCCGGGTCGTCAGATTGCCAGCGCAATGTTCTGACCACTAGGCTGTCCTGTCCCCTGTAGTGTAGTGTGTATGTGTGTCGCGTCGCGTTGCGTCGCGTCGCGTCGTGTAGTGATTTTACAAGAATGGCACATGCAGTATACATACATCCCCCTGGTATCACTGGCTATGCTAATCACCTCTGCACGGGTCTGCATCCTTAGTTCATGCAAGAGCCTGACATGCGTGCATGTGCACCGGTAACAGTTACGTGTATAATATATGACCACATAACCATAATAACCAGTGACGATGTGTTGTCCAGAAACGTACCTTTTAGAAACATCTACATCTGCTTATAGTAAGCAGCTTTTCAGTCAAGGGTTACTACTACAGTCACCTGCGGTGGTATGTTTGGCTGCCGGCCCATGTAGCATACTAATCCCCAGTGTGTGACCCACCTCATACACCATGTACACACTGAGCACCACCAGGCCCAAGTTGTAGATGACCATGACCTTCTGGAGGCCGAAAGGCGGGCGGGAAGCCATGAAGCGCTGGCCCACGGCGGTGGTCAGCCAGTAGAGTAAGACCAGCAGGAGGGTGGGCCAGGGGGAGCTGATCAACAGCCAGTCGCTGGTCCTGCCGTCTGCAACACGTACTGCATGTATACCGTGCCTGAAGCCATGTTTAATAATAATGATAATAATGATAATAATAATAATAATAATAATAATGATAATAATAATAATAATCATGTATGGAATTTATATAGCGCTGAATCTTGTAAAGCAACAAATCAAAGTGCTCAGATGACATTTAAAAAAAAAATATCGAGGATAATGGAAGAAGCACTCATGTGCTTTTTTACATCCAGTCCCCGTATGTATGCGGTTTTTGTAAATTTTGTCATCTGTTCCCACCAGCACACAATGGCCTACTCTTTCGAAAAGCGGAACAGGATTTAACGTGTGCGCAAGATGTTCTGCATGCGTTGCACACAGGGCCTCCGTTTATAGTCTCATCCAAAGGACAGATGCAGTCATGTTTCTGTGTATATAGTCTGCAGTCATGTCTCTGTGTATATAGTCTTACAGTCATGTCTCTGTGTATATAGTCTTAAAGTCATGCCTCTGTGTATATAGTCTGAAGCCAAGCCTCTGTGTATATAGTCTTACAGTCATGTCTCTGTGTATATAGTCTTACAGTCATGCCTCTGTGTATATAGTCTTACATTCATGTCTCTGTGTATATAGTCTGAAGCCAGACCTCTGTGATTATAATCTTACAGTCATGCCTCTGTGTATATGGTCTTACAGTCATGTCTCTGTGTATATAGTCTTACAGTCATGCCTCTGTGTATATAGTCTTACAGTCATGCCTCTGTGTATATAGTCTTACAGTCATGCTTCTGTGTAAAGTCTTACAGTCATGCCTCTGTGTATCTGGTCTGTTGTCATGCCTCTGTGTATATAGTCTTACAGTCATGCCTCTATGTCTATAATCTGCAGTTATACCTCTGTGCACAGTCTGTTGTCATACCTGTGTGCATATAGTCTGTTGTCAATGCTGTGTGTATATAGTATGTTGTCATGCCTCTGTGCATAATTACAGTCTGTTGTCATGCTTCTGTGCATAATTATAGTATGCAGTCATACCTCTGAAACACAGTCATGCCTCTGTACACATAATATGCAGTCATGCCTCTGTAACATAGTCTGCAGTCATGCCTCTGTAACATAGTCTGCAGTCATGCCTCTGTAACATAGTCTGCAGTCATGCCTCTGTAACATAGTTTGCAGTCATGCCTCTGTACACATAATATGCAGTCATGCCTCTGTAACATAGTCTGCAGTCATGCCTCTGTAACATAGTCTGCAGTCATGCCTCTGTAACATAGTCTGCAGTCATGCCTGTGTACACAGTCTGCAGTCATGCCTGTGTACACAGTCTGCAGTCATGCCTGTGTACACACGGTCTGCAGTCATGCCTGTGTACACAGTCTGCAGTCATGCCTGTGTACACAGTCTGCAGTCATGCCTGTGTACACAGTCTGCAGTCATGCCTGTGTACACAGTCTGCAGTCATGCCTGTGTACACATAATATGCAGTCATGCCTGTGTACATATAGTCTGCAGTCATGCCTGTGTACACATAGTATGCAGTCATGCCTGTGTACATATAGTCTGCAGTCATGCCTGTGTACACATAGTATGCAGTCATGCATGTACACATAATATGCAGTTATGCCTGTGTACACACAGTCTGCAGTTATGCCTGTGTACACACAGTCTGCAGTCATGCATCTATGCACATAATCTTGCAATCATGCAGAGCTGCACTACCTTTGTGGACCTCGCTATACAGTAATCCCACAGTTCGTGGATCAGAACAAACTGCCTTACAACAAACTGGAACTGGTGTTGCCGGGAACATCTATCTATCTATCTATCTATCTATCTATCTATCTATCTATCTATCTATCTATCTATCTATCTATCTATCTATCTATCTATCTATCTATCTATCTATCTATCTATCTAACATATTCTATATAGGCTACACTATCTATCTATCTATCTATCTATCTATCTATCTACCATGTCCTATATAGGCTACACTATATATCTATCTATCTATCTATCTATCTATCTATCTATCTATCTATCTATCTATCTTCCTACCTACCTATCTATCTACCTATCTATGTATCTATCTATCTACCTACCTATCTATCTATCTACCTATCTATCTATATATCTGTCTATCTATCTCTATCTATCTATCTATCTATCTATCTATCTATCTATCTATCTATCTATCTATCTATCTAACATGTTCTATATAGGCTACACTATCTATCTATCTATCTATCTATCTATCTATCTATCTATCTATCTATCTATCTATCTATCTATCTATCTACCATGTCCTATATAGGCTACACTATCTATCTATCTATCTATCTATCTATCTATCTATCTATCTATCTATCTATCTATCTATCTATCTTCCTACCTACCTATCTATCTACCTATCTATGTATCTATGTATCTATCTATCTACCTACCTATCTATCTATCTACCTATCTATCTATATATCTGTCTATCTATCTATCTATCTTCCTACCTATCTATCTATCTATCTATCTATCTATCTATCTATCTATCTATCTATCTATCTATCCATCACCCTCATAAGCAGCAGTTCTGCTAGCATTGTGGCTCATGCTCCCACGTTCTGCTACATGTGAGGCAGTAGGAGAACCATAGGGCAGATTAATTTTGGTGTGCAGCCACCACCCCCAGTGTGACTCTGTAGTGCCTGTTTGCCATGTGAAGATTCCTGCCAATCGTCTGGCACCAGTACACCACTGGGCCTCCAGTCCCCGCCCCTATCTTTAAAGGTCTTGGCCGTGGAAGACTTGGACTTGGATGTCCAGGACAGCCTTGGTAAGTCTGCTGGACAGCTGTGGCAAAGCCTGGACGTGTTTATTCTTTATTCTTTTTATTTCGATGATAATGGAATAAGCACTCATGTGCTTTTTATTTTACATCCAGTCCCCGTGTGTATGCAATTTTGTAAATATTGTTATCCGTTCCCACCTGCACACAATGGCCTACTCTTTCGAAAAACGGAATGGGTTTTAACCTTCGCCCAAGATGTTCTGCGTGCGTTTAAACACGGGGCCTCGGTTTAGAGTCTCATCCGAAGGACTTCTAAGGGGAGTGGAGTCGGCACTGATGTTAACTCCAGAGGAAAATTCCTCTTGAACGAGAATCGAACCCGGGTCAGCAGATCACGAGCGCATCAATCTAACCACCAGGCTATCCCGTACCCGTTCTACAGGCTGTTGTTGCTGCTTCAAGGCTATATTACAATTCAGTTTGTTTGTTCTCTTAAACTATATTACAATTTCAGCAGGGATTTCTGAATTATGGTGGATCGGTGGTCTAGAGGTAACGCGCCTGTCTAGAAAGCGAAAAGTCCGGGTCTGAAGTGTGCGGCGGTTCGTACCCCGTTTGGACCGGAAATTTTTCCCCCATCCATTAGACCATGAGTGGTGGTCTGGGCGCTAGTCTTTCGGATGAGACGATAAACCGAGGTCCCGTGTGTTACACGTAATTATTTAGCGCACGTAAAAAAACCCACGGCAACAAGAGAGTTGTCCCTGGCAAAATTCTTAGAAAAAAGCCACTCTGATAGGGAAACAAATACAGCTGCAGAAAAAAAAAAAAAAAAAAAAAAAAGGTGAAAGGGTGGCGCAGCGCTAAGTAGCGACGCGTTCTCCCGCTCTCCCCGGGGAGAGCAGCCCGAATTTCACGGAGAGAAATCTGCCATGACTTAAAGTGGTATGAAAATAAAATCTGAGCGCTTTGATTTGTTGCTTTACAAGATTCAGCGCTATATAAATTCCATACATTATTATTATTATTATTATTAATTAGGGACTTTGAACCCAAACGCAAGGAAGCGTTCTGTTCCACAGAGACTGGCACATCAGCCGATGCCTGTGTTTGGCTAACTTGAGGGTCACTGGCTGCTGTGTGGCTCACTTCTGACGTCCTTGTTTGCCGTGGTGGCTTTGAAGCTGGTTTGTCTGACCCCTGAGGGGAGTTTTGTTTCAAAGGCTTGATCTGCTGTTTAAGGCACCACGTTTCTTGTCTTGGTTGTTTTCATGTGATAAGCGTCACTACGAAAACTATAAGAGAAAGTGAACAGTGTAACTGATGTAGAACCGCATAGTCTTTATTGTGAGCGGGAGATTTCTTTCTGTTTTCTCCCCCACTCTTTGTTGCTTCTTTACCTTCTGAAATGCTCCTTTCACGCTTATCACACGCCGCTCATTTCGATCTCTCTGTCCCATCCATATCCGTATTCATTATGTCGCGTCTTTAAGGTCAGAAGTCCACAGGGAACCCATCAATGTCAGGCCGCTGTGGGGCTACCAGCCACATGGGCCCTGCACTGCTGCTGGGTCACTTTGGTGGTGTTCAGTGAGGCCTGTTCTGAGCTAACATACGCAGGACACCACCTACCAAAGCCTCTACTGATGACAATAATAGCTTGTGGCGGAGGCAGACTGAGTGAGACGCCAACCCGGGGTGGTGACCACCACGACGTCCCTTCAACAACCCTCTCCCTGAAACCCCCAACCCCAAAAGATTTGACACAAACCCACCACAGGCACAGAAGTGTATGGGGAAACCGAAACTGAGGTCACCATGAGACCAGAGCAACAGGGGCCACTGAGTTAGAGACAATTTTCTGTTATTGCAAGATGATCAATGATGATGAAGATGATACAATGCTGCCGCGATGGAGGTGCATGTGCTGTCAGATTGTTTGAAAGGGCAGTACTCTACGCTTCTCTAACGTAATGTACCCCGGCACTAACCAGGCCCGAGAGATGCAGACACCCGCAAGAAAGTAGAAGGAAAAAAGAGACAGGATGGAGAGGGGACACAGCATGAAAAATGGGTGAAAGTTGTAGCTCATAAAGTATTAAAAACAACAACCCACAAACAACACACATACACACAGCCATCCGACTGACCAACAAACCAATCAACCAACCAACCAATGACCAACCAACTGACCAACCAACCAACACCAACCAACTGACCAACCAACCAACTGACCAACCAACACAACCGACCAACTACCAACCAACCAACCAACTAACTAAACAACCAACCAACTGACCAACCAACCAACCGACCAACCAACTGACCAACCAACCAACTGAACCAACAACCAAGCCAACTAACTGAACCAACCAATCCAACTGACCAACCACCACCAACCAACCAATCACCTAACCAACCAACTGACCAACCAACCAACCAACTGACCAACCAACCAACTGGCCAACCAACCAACTGACCAACCAACCAACCAACCAGCCAACCAACCAACTGACCAACCAACTGACCAACCAACCAACTAACTAACCAACCAACCAACCAACTGATCAACCAACCAGCCAACCAACCAACCGACCAACCAACTGACCAACCAGCCAACCAATCACCCAACCGACCGACCAACCAACCAACCAACCAGCCAACCAAATGACCAACCAACCAACCAACCGACCGACCGACTGACCAGCCAACCAAAAGTCGACCAGTCTCCTACTAACCAGCTTACAGAACAAGGAAAGAGATAAAAGCAACGCCCGCAGTACACACATAATTCATTTAGGAGGCAATGTGACTCAAAGCACTGGGCTCAATGCATGGATAACTATTTCCCAAGACAGGGCTCATGTCATGAGTGGGGATGAAGAGGAAAGGAGAGGGCAAGAAATACAGGCTGCACACCGGTATTAATTTGAGGGTCACGTAGTATCTTGTATAGAGTGCAAGTGGAAAAAAATGTTGGTGATTTTCACAGAATTTTTTAAGCATGAAAAAATGGACTGTGCACTTTTTTGTGGATTGAGGATATAAAGCAATACCAGGTAGTCACGAGAAAGTTGGAAATAACCATCAAATGAGGATTGCCTGTATTCCTACAGCATTGACCCCGCGCATGCATATTGCGGCAAGGAAGCTAGCAGACAACAAAGGACTGAGGGGGTACAGTGTCTGCTGAAAAATTAAAAAATTTCAAACCTACCAAATTTGTTCAAAATCACATGAGTTTTGAGTCAGAGGCTAGTCTTTCACAAAAAGGGGTTTTTATTTCTGTGGATGCCTTAGTACGTGCGGTATGAATATACGATACATAAGTTACATATATATAAGTTACATAGAAAAAGAGAAGGAAAAGAGTGATTTTTTAATACCGGTGTGCAGCCAAAGAGCCATAGTATGACAACAGGAAGAGGAGGAGGAAGAGAGGGGGGGGGGGGGAGTGGGGGGGGGGGGGGGGGGGGGGGGGGGGGGGGGGGGGGGGGGGAGAATGAATGAATCTTTTATTTATTTTTCAAGGGTAACAGAATAAGCATGCCCATACTTTTTTTTCATCCGGCCCTTGCCATGATTAGGGACTATCAACAAAACAAAGGGAAAACCCTACTACAACAATGACAACATGATTTAAAAAGAGATAAGTTTATATTTAACAATATATAATTCCTAAATGACTTGACCATTAATTTCAAGAGATACATAGATTAGATTTTTGTGTGGAGAAAAGAGATATGCGTTAATAAACATATAATTCTCAAATGAATTAAACATTAACATGAAAACTGATACACTGATTATAATTAAGTAATATGGATAAAGTAAAATAGAGGGGAGACAGCAAGAAGCAAGAGAGAGAATGAATGAATGAACATTTTTATTGAGAGAGAGAGAGAGAGAGAGAGAGAGAGAGAGAGAGAGAAGAGAGAGAGAGAGAGAGAGAGAGAGAGCATTTTCAGGTTATATCAACTTCAAAATAAACCAGATATCAAATTCTGACAAAGCATCATCACTTTAACCTTTTTTTTATATATAAAAACATACTATCAATAAACGTATCAAGTTAAGTTACAAAATGCCAAAGAGTGCCATGTAGGCTTTACTTTACTGTGTGATTTGTTGTGACAATGTGTGTGTGTGTGTGTGTGTGTAATGAATATCAGTCCGCTACTTATATCGGGTTCTGCTATTATACCGGTCAGTCATATATGGTTTGATTGCCCTGTGACTCACTCAGTGCCTCGTATAAAAGCAAGGGAATAGATCTAAGTGAAAAATACGGAAATACCCAAAATGTTCTGTGTGATTCCCAGTGGCATGTCCTTGTCTCAGTTGCAGAAAGTATTTGTCAGTCACTATCAGGAGAGTTACTGTCAATTTAAAACTTAGAGACTTATCAACATCCATGACATTTTTGCACCCTTCCATTGCAGGCTACTTCTCAACATGAATGTAAGGTAAAGGTGTCCCATAACCTATAAGGTCGTAGCGGAGCAAGGCATCAGAGACCTCAACTTCTCTAGGGCCAGCATATTGAGGGCGGCGCCCATCTCCTCTCCCTCGCTGCTTTACCTTCCCTGACCCTAAAGAGGCAGGCACCCATTTACAGCTGGGTGAACTGGGGGTACTGCACTGAAGCCAAGGGGCACAAACGGTCACCCATCCAACTGGTAACCACGCTCGACGCTGCTTAACTTGGCTGGGGAAAGCGAGTGCTCCGACCACTGTGCTATCCCCGTCCACATTGTCTAAATCATCTTGTAGTGAATGGACAGTAAACTACTACTACTACTACTACTAGGCTACAAAGAACCAGAAGAAGAAGAAGAAGAAAAGAGGAATCTATTCGGCAAGAGTAGATATGGTTTGCCCGAGATTACGTACGATACTGATGTTTGCTGCTTTTTGTAGTAGATCTTTCTCTTACAATTTATGCTTGTAACGCATACGAATTTTTCTTAATGTTGAGAAGATAAAATGTGTAGCCTACGTATCTGGACAGATCTAGATACCATACTACTCCAGTACACGGTGTTTAGTAGGCCGACCACACCTGGGTGGGTGGGTGGTATAAGTCGATAGATCAATCACTGGGCCTATGGATGATGTGAGCCTGCGTGACACAGAGTGCAACTGAAGACGCGGTGTCGGAGTGATACTGATTGTAATCACTGGTATGTTTTGTGCGGTCCATAAATATCATCGTGTGTGTGTGTGTGTGTGTGTGTTTGTAGTAGTGTGTGTATGGTGTGTGATGTGTGTGTGTGTTCAATTTTACGTTCTGTTCATTAAGTGATATTAACTCTGTGTGTGTGTGTGTGTGTGTGTGTGGGTGTGGTGTGTGTGTGTGTGGTGTGTGTGTGTGTGTGGTGTGTGTGTTCAATTTTAGTCTGTTCATTAAAGTGTATTAGCGAGTGTGTGTGTGGGGTGTGTGTGTGTGTGTGTGTGTGTGGTGTGTGTGTGTGTGTGTGTGTGTGTGTAGGGTAGGGGTAGTTGTAGGTAGTGTAGGGAGTGTAGTGTGTGTGTAGTGGGTGTAGTGTAAGGGTTAGGGTTAGGGTATGGTAGTGTAATGTTAGTGTAGTGTAGTGTGTGTGTAGGGTAGTGTAGTGTGTGTGTGTGGGGGTGGGGAGAGGCGTGGTGTAGTGGTGTTGTATGAATGCAGAGTGGGTGTGGGTGTTGGTGTGGGAAGGGGGGGGGGGGCAGTGTGTGTGTGTGTGAGTGTGGTGGTTGGGGGGGGGTGGGTGTGTGTGTGTAAACGCCCCCACGCCGCGGGTGTTGGGTGGGGTGAGTGTGGGTGTGTGTTGCCCTGGAAGAGGAGAGAGAGAGAGAGGAGAGGAGAGAGGAGAAGAGAGAGAAGAGAGAGAAGAGAGAGAGAGAGAAGAAAAGAGGGGGAGAAAGAAGGAGGGAAGAGAAAAGAAGGAAGAGAGAAAAGAGAAATGAAAAAAGACTAAAAAAAAGAACGAAAAGATAGATAACATACGAGTTGAACAACAATATGCAAGGAACAAAAGATTAATAAACACAGTAGAACAGTTTGAATTAGCCATTGACTACAACAGATAAAACGTCAAGCTAAGCCTCCACCACCCCCTTCCACAACCTCCAACACACCACCAGTATCACCACCGCAACGAATTTACCACCTACCCCACACACCACACGAAAAATAAATCCCCCCACTAAAAACAAAAAGGAAGATACCCCGGGGGAGGGGGGGGGGGGGGGGGAGGAAATGCAAGGGGGGGAAGGGGGGAAAAAAAGGGGTTTAAAAAAGGAGGGAAGGGGGGGGGGGTGGGGGAGGGAAGGGGGGGGGGATAGCCTAGTGGTTAGAGTATTGAGCTCTCAATCTGACGGCCCGGGTTCGAGCCACCCCCAAGGCACACGCACCCCTTCAAGGAGATTTTTTCCCTCCGGAGTTAACATCATTACCGACTCAAACTCTCCCGGAAAGTTCTTCAGATCAGATTACATAAACCGAGGTCCCGTGTGTGTGCGAGCGCTTCCTACATCGGAAACCTCCGCTGGGGCGTTCATCTAATCACAAC
>CM054148.1:7110228-7150228 GCA_028751875.1 Rapana venosa
CACCACACACACACACACACACCACCACACCACAGCGCGCGCACTATGTATGCACACATAGTATGAGTAAAAAGGAAAACAAAGAAAGAGCATTACAATATAAAGAAATAATGACGTATCTCCTTTCAATATTCTAGCACCACATCAACCAAGAAGAAAAGGGGTAGCTGATAGGATGGTAAGATATTGCAATGTGATACGTCTTTATTTCTTTGCGTTGTATTGGTTTTTTTAACCTTGATTTTTTTTCTTTTTAAATGTGTAGTATACCATTTATTAGAAGTGCATCTTATTCAATGTATTACATGGAAAGGACTGGAAATGAAAGTTTGTCTTTGACTTTGACACACACTCACTTCAACACCAATAGGGTCGCACAGACAGACAGACAGACAGACAGACAGACACACACACACACACACACACACACACACACACACACACACACACACACACACACACACACACACACACACACACATCCATAACACAGACAGACAGACAGACAGACAGACACACACACACACACACACACACACACACACACACACACACACACACACACACACACACACACACACACACACACACACACACACACACATCCATAACAAACTCAAAACAAAACAAAACAACAACAAAAGATACAAACACCCACAAAAGAAAACAAAACAAAAACTCTCATACTGAAAGGGTAATTTATGTTTGCTAGTAATGAACCTTTGAATGAAATCTTATCCTACTTGCTTTTTTAAGTGCTTTTTTCCTGTCTTTCTTTTTCTTTTCTCTTTCTTCCTTTCTTTCTTTCCTTCTTTCTTCTTCTTCTTTTTATTAAAAAAATAAATATTTCCTAATATATGGTGCCTTTGCAGAGACGGTCTGAAATATAAGATGGAGCTATCATTGTATATTTTGAAAGTCTGTATGAGCTCTCCTCTTACATGCCTACTTTTTAATAAATGAAGTTAAAAAATTCAAGCCTTCACTAAGTAATATCTTGCATTCTTTTTTATGATTAATAAGCTGCTCTTCTTTGGACTCGCTCTGTAGCTGCCGATTGTCTCTTGAAGTGTGGAAATCAGATAACACTACTGTATTCAAAATGGAGCCCAACCATTGGTTTATACAAGAGTAAAAAAACATGTTCTTGTCTAAGTGAACGAAAGTTCTTTTAATTGTTACAATCATCTAATTTGACTCGCCTATATTCCTCTCTATATGTAAGTAAAATGATACTGAAACACAATTTCCATTCATTTGACCATTGTTGTGATTGATTTACATCATTTTGGAAAGTATTACTTCCAAAAGATTTGTTATAAAGCTGGTGTCATCTGTAAAAAACAACAACAAAACCCAGCAAACTTTACAGGTACTAATAACATGATTTGGAAGACTGTTGATAAAAATTGTAAAAAGAACAGTCCGAGGATAGTGCCCTGAGGGATTCCACTGAGGACTTTTGTGTCAGTAGTGTGAAGTAGGTCTGTTCTTTATATCAATTTATCTCCTCCGATAATCAGATTTTGTTCCCCTTTATCTTCCCTCTCTCTCTTTTTCAGGTCATAAGGATTTGTTCCCTTTTAAATGATCTTTCTCTCTTTTTTTTGTCGTTGGGATTTAAATGTTTATTTTTCCTTCAGTGTATTATTGGGATTAATATTTTACCTTTTGGTCTTCATCTTCCTTTTGGTTTCTCTGTCGCAATGAGTTTCAACATTCTGGGCCTGTTACCACTTTCCTTACCCAATCCCACAGGTTTGCTCAAATCTGATAGGCCTAAGTCTGTGAATATTTCATTAGCTGTTTGTTCCAAATAATCAGATTTCTTTTCCTGCATGGCGTTGTGGAACTTTCTTAAATTTAAAAAAACCAACTAAGCATGATTATATTCTTGTTCTTTTCTCTTTTCTCCCTTGTCTCTTCTAAGGTCTTTGATTCTCCCTTGTCCCCTCTAAGGTCTTTGATAGTTTTTTCCCCCAACCACCTCTTCTATTTTTGGATTCTGCTTTCTGTTGATAGTTTGTTATACCGACTGTCTAGTCTGGTTTTGAAATATGATATCATGGCCATCATCAAGTCAAGTTTTGCATTCACTGCAGACTGTGGCCTTTGTTCTCTTTTTATGGCCTTTTTATATTTAACAAATGTACTCAGAATACTATGTGAGCGGTACCTTCAACATCAACAAGACCTATACCACGTATTTATCGATTTTAAGAAGGCATTTGACAGGGTGTGGCATGCAGCTTTGTGGGCAACCATGAACTTGTACAGCATCAATGCAAACCTGATCAGAGTCATCAAACAGCTGTACAGCGAGGCCACCAGTGCAGTGTACTACAACAACAACATTGGAGAATGGTTCCGAACAACAGTTGGAGTAAGGCAGGGCTGTCTACTCTCACCCACTCTTTTCAACATCTTCCTTGAGAGAATCATGGCTGATGCACTGGAACATCATGAAGGATCAGTCAGCATTGGTGGCAGAACGATCACAAACCTCCGCTTCGCAGATGACATTGATGGAATAGCAGGATCAGAAAAAGAGCTTGCCAGCCTAACAGAACACTTGGATAAGGCCTCCAAAACTTTACGGCATGGAAATCAGTGCAGAGAAGACCAAACATGATGACTAATAACACCAGCGGCATTAGCATGATATCAGGGTTAATGACCAGAAGCTGGAAACAGTTCAAAGCTTCAAGTACCTGGGAGCCATTGTATCCGACCAGGGATCCAAGCCAGAAGTAGTATGCAGGACTGCACAGACAATAACAGCTTTGTCAAAACTAAACACCATCTGGAGAGATAAGAATATCTCACTTATCTCCAAGATCAGACTAATGCGCTCCCTTGTCATTTTCCATATTTCTGTATGCCTGTGAATCATGGACCCTGACTGCAGATTTGGAGAGGAAGAGTACAGGCAGTGGAGATGAGATGCTTTCGGAGACTCTTGGCATCTCCTACAAAGACCACATAAGCAACGAAAGCGTGCATAACAGAATCCAGCAAACCATTGGACCCTATGAGAACCTTCTAACGATCGTGAAAAAGCGTAAACTTAAGTGGTATGGGCATGTCACAAGATCCCAAGGAATTACAAAGACAGTTTTGCAAGGCACTGTCCAAGGAGGAAGAAGAAGAGGCAGACCAAGGAAGAGCTGGGAGGATAACATCAGTGAATGGACAGGCCTAGAACTCAACAAAACCCTGAGAAAGGCAGAACAGAGAGAAGAATGGAGGGAACTGGTTGCTGAGTCTTTGAGGGTGCCCCCACGGTCGTCAGACTACGGGACAGATAGATAGATAGATAGACTGGACATTTAAGTGTGCCAAATATATCATCACACACACACACACACACACACACACACACACACACTCTCTCTCTCTCTCTCTCTCTCTCTCTCTTGCCTGTCTGTCTGTCTGTCTGTCTCTATATATAATGAGAGAGAGAGAGAGAGAGAGGGTTGAAAATATCCTTGCACAATTTGTCCCTACGGGGTACCGATTCAAAACCATTCACCGGAACCAGTCCAGCGATCAGCAGCGTTTGTGTGTTGTCTCTGGCAACCAGGACAAATTTGCCCGGGGTTTGCCCAGGTCTTGCTTGCTCGGCGTGGTCTGATTGCATGTTCTAACTAGCCGGGACTCCAACCAGGTAGGCATGCTTTCAGTTTTACACACAAACAGATAGATAGTTCTGGTCATAACTGTGGGAAGAACGCTGGTTATTTCCATAGCTTTTTAAGTTATTTGTAAACTGCGGACGGACCCTGTGAAGTAGCCATTTCCGCTTCAACTGGTGTGTGTGCTAGCGAAGACGTAAGTGAATGGAAGACAGGAAGATTATCGTTGTGGCAGTGAATGTTATATGTGCATGGTGCTCAGTACAAGTATGTGAATAATGGATGATTGTAGGTTTAATATTGGATCGAGAGAAGATACTGGTCAAAAATACTTTCTACGTTTGACGATGGTCAAACCCTAGCGAAGTGCTTGCTTGATCGGAGATGCCCGATCAATGAATATTTCGAATATTCGCCTTGATGGACAACGATTCACATTGTTTGATGTAGTCATGTTTACTCGGACAAGGATCAGTCATGCCTCAATATCGGCACAAAAAAATTAGGCCTAGAAAAGGCACGGAATGTTACAGAGAGATTTTGTTGAAGAAAATGTAGAGCCATTAGAGGGGGAAGGGAGAGTGGGGGGTGTCTACGCTTGCGCAATAGGATGCCGGTTTGGCCTACATTACTCTATTATAAAGGAAATGGAAACTGGCAGGTGTCAGTGTATGAAACGTTTTCCTTACAGCCATTTCGATGGGCAGTCAGATCTGACACCCAGCCAGCAGTGTTTATAAACAGGTTTTCTGCATCCAAATGGATTTATTGAAAAAAACAAACAAACCCAAACAAAAGCCCAGCTCAACCAAAACTGTAATTGGTTGATTCATAATCTCTGATTGATTGTTTTTATTTCCAAAGGTAATTTAAGTAATCCCCAAAGGTAATATAAGAAATCATAAAATGAACTTGTGAGGAAAAACAGAGTTCATAATCTAAAAAACAACAACCCCCAAACCAGGCCTTCATAATTCAGATATGTTGGTTAGGCTACTGAAAACAGGAATATTGATATCACAGTCCATATCTGTGTTTTGATTTGTTTTGAATGTCTTATTCAGATATTGCCTTATTGTAAGTAGTACTGCACCTGCCAGAATTTCTCTTTATGGGATCATAAAGTTACCTTGAATTTGAAGATTTCGAATGTGGCATCAAATGGAAGACTACAAAATTTATTTTGCATGAAAAAAATGTTTTCACAGTTACCAGCTTCTGGGTACTGACACTGAAGATCCCAGCTGCTATGGACTTTTATAGTGGAATGAGTGTGTTCTAAACATCTATTGTAACTTTGTCCCCATGATGATTATTACAGAAACCACACAAATACAGATTTGTTTTGAAGTTAGAATTTGGCTTTCTCAGTCTAGTCGTATCAGATGAGATGATCCCCAAAGTCAGAGTGCAGCTACCTTAATTAATGGTGGGCGAAAACGACCACAAACGTTTCACAGTTGGTGAACCTCAGAGCTCTAGCCGAGGAATGGGGAAAAAAATTCTCAGAGATTTAGTATAAACATTTTCCCATTAATTTTTTTCTCTCCAGTTTTTATGGATTGATTTATGTCAAAGATTTTAGTCTTTTAGATAAAAGTTCAAGGTTTCAGCACACAATCGATTCATGATAATTACTTATCTCTTGAAAAGTTTTCTACTGATAGGATAAAGAACTCTGTACAAAATCTTGAATGATGAGTTTTTTTTTTATATATATGACAGGAGGCAGTACATTAGGTTTGTGAAGAAAATGTGTGTACGTATGTTAGAGGGGAGAAAGAGGAAGAGAGAGAGAGAGACTCTGTGTGTATGTTGTGATCGAGAGAGAGAAAAAAAGATGTGTGCATGTGTGTGTGTGTGTGACTGTGTGTATCTGCAAGTATGCTTGTAAGTGATCATGCATATTTGATGGCTGCATGAGGCCTAATATTGTTTTTCCAAGGGAAAATGCTGTGAATTAGCTGTGAATTGATGTTTTTTCCCTAGCTGTATTGTTATTGAGAATACCTCGGTGTTCTCTATTGAAGAAAAAGGCAGCACATTACACAATATGGGATTTGAGTAAAATTGAATTGCTACTTTGTTTCTTTGGTAATTGATAACAACAAAACATGACTCTGTAGTACTATAGATAGTTTTGGTGAATGTGAAGTACTACTGCCACTACCACTTAATCAGTGGTTAAGTGTTCACACATCCGTGAATAAAGTGAGAAGTCATTGGTTCGGTCCTTGTTGGAACCCAACCTGGAAGGGGGGTGGGAGGGAACTAGAGCATTGTGCACATGATCTGATAGCCCAGATTAGAGGCCACCACCTAGGTGCCTGTTTGATGAGGATTTCCCCCAGGAGTTTACACTAGTGCCAACTCCACCGCTTGAGAGTCCTTTGGATGACACTATAAACCGAGGTCACGTGTGTGAGCATACGCAGAATATCTTGCACATATACATATTAAAACCCATTCTGCAATTTTGGAAGAGTAGGCCATTGTGTGCTGTTGGAAACGGATGACAAAACTGACAGATTGGCATGCACATTGGAATGATGTTCTAGACGTTATCCTTGAAGTTGGAATGCGGATACCTTAATGAAGTTAATGGTGTGTAAATCTAAAATGATCTCGTACACAAAATCTCACATTTTTGATGAACCTCTGAGCCCTAGCTGAGGAATGAAAAAAAAATCAAACTTTGTCCATATTCAGTAGACCTTGAGTGGTGGTCTGGGTGCTAGTCTTTTATATGAAATGAGAAGCTGAGGTCTGGTGTGCAGCACATAAGCACATGTACAAGAACCTGCAGAATCAAGTAAAAAATACTTAAATCATCCCATGAAGGGCAGTTTCAAGACTGACAGGAGAGCTAATCTTCAAAGAGTTACACAGGAAAAAGCTGCTCTTTCAAGGAAACAGATTTCATGTGCAGATAAAGATAACATTTTTAAAATGGTGGTGGCGTTGCTGTTGTGGCAGTGTGCGCTTTAGGGGAGAGCCGCTCAAATTTCGTGCAGAAAAATTGGCCATGACTGACAGAAAGTGATATATTACACTGTTTTTAAAGTCTTCGATACTAATTGTACTCATCTCAATATCAGAATCAGTAGTGAGGAAGGGTTATACTAGCGATCCACTGTGTATGCTATAATAATTTGGAAGTGTGAAGCGATACATATGATACACTTGGATGAAGCCTTAGGGCTTAAGGACTTGTCTTGGACAGTACCATCATCTAACTTGGTGATTTTAAATCGGTACTAATCTAATTCATATAGGCTTGTTTTCATCTCTTTCTGTCTTTCTCTTTGCCTTTGTCTCTGTCTGTCTTTCCATTCCCCTTTGTACCTTTCTCTTTCCTTCTGTGTGTGTGTTGTGTGTGTGTGTGTGTGTGTTTGTGTGTATGCATGCGTGCATGTGTGTGTATGCATGTGTGTTTGTGTGTGTGTAACAGATTTGGATAAATCTGTATGAAAATAACTCAGTATAACTGCAAGTTCTATCAGCCATTTTTCTGTTGCCAATAGGTGTTGTATTGATATTCTTTTTATGAAGCAAATGAATCAAGAACACAAACAAAAAACCCCAACCACACATACATGGGCACACATATATATACATGTACACATACTGTGAGGAATGTGCACACACACACACACACACACACACACACTTACTGAACTCACGCACACACACACCATACTCACACACTAGTCTACTACTTACAGGTTACAGACACATTTCATCCCCTCACAGTTACCCACACATAAACACACATAAACACACACACACACACACACAGACACACACACACACACACACACACACACACACACACACACACACACACACACACTACTAGTACTATTACAACTCACACACTTACAGACACATAACACCCTCTTACACACACACACACACACACACAGATACACCGTCTACAGTTGCACCCTACACAAGACGGTTCTCTCCTTCTCTCCTTATCAAACTACCCATATAAAAATTGAATACCACCCCCTGTGAAGCAACCTTATTCAGCATGGCAGTGATCCTTTTGTTGGTTTTTTTCCAGTGACAAACAACGAGCCATTACCCCTCCCCTTTAATAAATGCGGTTAGAGTATTGTCCTGACTGCCAGACCCCAGCTTTCCTCACTTTTTGATAGGGTGAATGGTCACTTGTCTGAACGCGAATGTGGGCCGGTCTTGGCAAAGTAGGCCATGCGTTGGGGGCATGTTTGTGTATGGAGGGCTGTTGCCAGAGTGAGGGCAAAACAAGCCAGAGAGGAGGGAAACTAGGCTGTGTACTGGCTGGCTGGCTTGGCTGGCTGGCTGGCTTTCTCTCTCTCCAGCTCGGACTTCAGCCAGTCCATGCTTGAGTGAGTAGCTTTTTTGCGGAGCTCCAGAAACTCTTTTGTCTTGTGTTGTTGGTTAGCAACTGCTGCAATAATGTAAACTAGGCTGTGGTGTAAGGGAGGAGATTTAAAAAAGAAGTTGGGGGGGGGGGGGGGGGGGGTTAGGAGGAGAGGGTTTGGGTGGTTTTTGGGGGGTGGGTGGGGGGTTATAGAGGGCAGGTCTGGATTATGGTGTCTGCCATTCTGAAACAAGTCCAGTCAAGTTAAAGAGTGGGAGGTAGGGGAGGGGAGGGGGTGGGGAGAGAGAAAGAATGATCTATAATACTTAAAGATAAAGATTTTAGGCTAAGCCAAGTTAAGTCTGACAATCTGTCCTTGTAAACAGATGCACACACACACACACACACACACAAACATACACTTACACACAGAAATGGTATATGTCTGTATTCATATACAAATGTGTGTGTGTGTGTGTGTGTGACTGTGTGTGTGTGTGTGTGGGGGGGGGGGGGGGTGCGCGCGTGAGAGAAAGAGAGAGGGAGAGGGTGGTGGTGGTAAAAAGGTAAGGAAAGGAAAGGAAAGGAAGGCAGGAGCGATAAGGATTTGTTGAAACAAGCAGCTCATACACAGCGTGTTGTGGTGTGAGCTGTAGGGGTTTATTGTGATTACAGCTGAACTTGTCAATGGGACCCTGTACTTTGAACTTTGAACAGGTTCCTACCAAAAGGTGTTTGAAGAAAAACAAGGGGTTTCTTTGGCAACACAGGAAATACTCAGCTAAGCTGAATTAATTTAGACAAACTGCTGGCTGACAACAAGCTGTCTATAGAGCTGTATGTCTGTCTGTGCCTTTATTTAGTGAGAGTGTGTGTGTGTGTTTGTGTCAAAGTCAAAGTTTTACTTCCAGAGGGTACAGTGAGAGAGCGAGAGAGAGAGAGAGAGAGAGAGAGAGAGAGAGAGTAAACTTTTACTTCCAGAGGGTACATTGTGTGTGTGTGTGTGTGTGTGTGTCTGTGTCTGTGTGTAGGTCAACAAATTAATAAACAGAAGAAAAGAAAAGAAAGTGAGGTTCAATAAATTATGAAAACATGCATTGCCAGTGAAGAACGGCCCCAATCTTTTTATGCTGGAAAATCTCTTGTTACTGTTAAAGATAATATTCTAAAGATTGTGTGAATCAGACTGCCTGTTCAATTCATATTCACGAAGACTATTTCAACTTTTCCTTCTCCATTTTCTTCCTCGTCTATCTTTTTCTTAATTTCCTTTTTCACCTTCTTCCCCATCTTCTGTTTCTTCTTCTTTTTCATCTCCATTTTCTGCTCCGTCTCTTCCTCCTTTTCCTCACTAGTTGTATGTCCTTGCACTACAACTGTGTGGTTTTGACACATCAAAGTGTGCTATCGTTTTGACAATGCGCCGTCGCGTTTACATAAACCTCTTTGCCCTATCAGCTGATCATTTGTCTCAAGTCATATCAGTGCAACATAGTGTCCATGTAATGACAAATGAAAAAAGAAAGAAAGGGCATTGCACTTTGGATTATATCATACGAGCATAGCCATAGAGTTAGATCTCCTAGCCTGTGGATGGAGAGAGTTGGATAGCTGTGATCTTTGGCCAAGTGTATGTAGCACAGGGCCTGGCTTTTGCCCTGCAGGCCTGCTGTGCCAGTGTCACAGGAGTTTCGGACCTGCCCAGTTCAGTGTGTTCTGTCACAATGTTGGGCATATTTCCTCAGATTCGATCAGTTTTGTCTCTGTAGATTTGTAGGGAGCATCCTGTTTGATTGTTGAGAGAGGGGAGAGAGAGGAGAGAGAGAGAGGAGAGAGAGAGAGAGAGAGAGGAGTGTGTGTGAGAGTGTGTATGTGTGTGTCTGTGGTCTGTGTTAGTGTGGTGTGTGTGTGTGATGTGAGTCTGGTGTGTTATGTGATGTGTGTGTGTCAGTGTGTGTGTGTGTGATATGTGATGTGTCGTGCATGTGTGTGTGTGTGAGTGAGAGTGTGTGTGTGTGTGCTGCATGGTGTTGCATGCGTGTGTGTGTGTGTGTGAGTGTGAGGTTGTGTGTGTGTGTGTGTGCATGACTGTGTCTGTGTTGACTGATGATGTTTGTGTGCATGAGTGGAGTGCATGCAGTTCAGATGTGTGATTCACAGTCCACACATGTTACATTTTTGACACCTGATGCCACATTTTAGTGGAAAGACATGAAGTGGATGGAGAAAAGACAGGTTTCAATGGGATTCAAACCTGGAATTCTCTCACAGAGTTCATGCTCAAACACTGGGCTCCAATCCCCATCCTGCATTGCCTTTTAAAAGATAATATTTTTAAGGATAATGGAATAAGCACTCATGTACTGTTTTTACATCACGTCCCTGTGTGTGTGCAGTTTTGTAAATTTTGTCATCCGTTCCCATCCGCACACAATGGCCTACTCTGCCAAAAAGTGAAATGGGTTTTAACATATGCCAAGATGTTCTGCATGCACGTTCACACACAGGACCTTGGTTTATAGTCTCAGCTGAAGGACTTTTAGGGGGAGTGGAGTCGGCACTGATGTTAACTCCAGAGGGAAAAATCCTCTTGAACGAGATTCGAGCCTGGGTCAGCAGATCACGAACACAGTGCGCGTCACTCTGACCACCAGGCTATCCCGTCCCCATCACCTTCAGTTCAGTGCTCAAACCACGTGGCTGCAATCCACGCCCTGCAATAGCCATCAGGTCACGAGTAACCCCCTAACTACAGTGCTATTTGAAGCTAAGCTACGCTACACTAGGCTACAGGCCTTAGGAAGTGGTACAAGCGACTGGTGGCCGGCCAGGTGAAATGTGCTGATGGCAGTGTGACTCTGTGTGTCTGCAGGTAGCTGCTCACAATGGAGGTGATACAGGACAAAGTGAGGGAGTTCCAGGTGTTCTACGACTGGGCCCACAGTGTCTCAGGTAGGGCAGGTGTCCGTGGAAGTTGTGTCCATGTTTGGTTGCCTGCGTGAGCTGTAGAGTCACAGGGGTCGGTCAGCCCACAGTGTGAAGTTTGAGATGATGATGATGATGATGATGATAACTACTACAATGATGATGAACTTTTACAATCATGATGACAGTGATAACAAAAATGACTAAGAAGGTTCTGATAGACATTTCTGTAGCACTAAATTTTGCAAAAAGGACACAAACCAACGCATATATTCATGTCTATCATTCCCATGCAGAGCACACTAAATATAATACAAGCAGCAAAATCAACAAAGCAAACAGGATGCTCACAAGTAATATGTACACTTTTATGAACAAATGCCATAAACTTGAATGAAGGGGAATGGGGCAAAGAAATAAAAACTATCTTTGATTCGTTGCCCAAACCTCAGCAGGAGTAGTAGCTTTCCCACCCTGTTAATTAACACTATCCCTGTGTTTAAGGGAGAGAACCCTCTCTTTCCCAGTACACGTGCACTGTGCACTTTTGTATGCTACCGTAACCCAGGAGTGGAGGGAAGGGTTAGCAGACAGTCGGTTACCCTATAGCGGGTTACCTGTAGGGAAAATGTTTTATTTATTTATTTATTTTATTTTATTCTTTTATATTGAGGATAATGGAATAAGCACTCGTGTGGCTTTTTTCATCCAGTCCCCTTGTGTACACAGTTGTGTAAATTTTGTCATCCGTTTCCCACCAGCACACAATGGCCTACTCTTCCGAAAAAGCGGAATGGGTTTTAACATGTGCGCAAGATGTTCTGCGTGTGTTCACACACGGGGCCTCGGTTTATAGTCTCATCCGAAGGACACTTTTAGGGAGTAGTGGAGTTGGCACCGATGTTAACTCCAGAGGAAAAAAAATCCTCGTGAACGAGAATCAAACCCGGGTCAGCAGATCACAAATATACATCACTCTAACCGCCAGGCTAAAAAGCTGCAGATGGTTATGAAGAACAACGAACGAACCAAGCTGGCTGTGTGCTGTGTGGTCAGATGAGCGGGTGAAGGACTGGCTGCTGATGCCGGCCTACACCCCCACCCTGGTGCTGACCGCCCTCTACCTTGTGGCCGTCTACGTCGGTCCCAAGATCATGAGCAGCCGGCAACCGTACCAGCTGAAGTGGCCGCTGGTCATCTACAACCTGGGCCTTGTGGTCCTCAACCTGCACATATGCACAGAGGTGAGGAGGGGGTGAGGGGCGGAGGGGCGGAGGGGGTGTCTGAAGTGAAGGGTCTGAACGTTTGCCTGCTAGAGGCTGGCGTCTTCTTGTTCTTCGCCAAGGACTTTACTGCTCTCTGTCCACCTCTCCCTACTGGTTTATATATATACATATATATATATATATATATATATATATATATATATAATCTATCTATCTATCTATATATATATATATGTATATATATATTTTTTTTAAAAATTAATTTTTTTTATTTTGTCTGTTATTGTTTCAAGACTTTTTTTCTTTCAGTTATTCTCTCTCTTTTATTGTACTGAAACCAGGAAGTCCCATGTGAAATAGGAAATAAAGCAAAATTAACAGAAACAAAAAAAAAAATGTTAAGAGAGAGTCAGAAAAGGTGAGAGAATGGTACTGATGAGGTTGTGGGTGGTAGTGTTAAATAAGAAGACATGAGATGCAACATTCTAACTGGTAAAACAGCTCTGATTTATTCGTATGCTTCCATGTGAATACGGTGATGTTTTTCATGGGTGAAGTGTGTCAGGATTGTTTTGGTAATATCATACCTCGTGTATGGGTGTGGGTGGGTGTGCACGTGCGTGAGTAGTAATGAAAAGTGTCAATTGTAATTGTACTCTGAAATTACAAATAACATTGTTTTAAAACTGTCACAACAGAGCAATACAATTTGGTGTAGCATATTTTTTTTTCTGTAGTAATGACAGAGTGTACGAGGTATTTTTCTGTACTGACGACAGAATGTAAGATGTTCTTCTGTATTGATGGTAGAGAGTCAGATGTTTTTTGTCTGTATTGATGGCAAGGTGTAGGATACTTTTCTGTGTTGATGACAGAATGTAAGATCTTCTTCTGTATTGATGGTAGAGAGTGAGATTTTTCTTAATTGTATTGATGGCAAAGTGTAGGATACTTTTCTGTGTTGATGACAGAGTGCGAGATGTTTTTCTGTATTGATGACAAAGTGTATGATATTTTTTTTAAAAAAAAGTGGGGAAAAAAAAGACAAGGTGAGAGAAGAGTTGAAGGCAAAGTGATCTGCACGAAAAGAAGAAACAATATTAAGAATGCAGATGTGATGGAGAACAAGACAGGAGTGGAAAAGGAAAGAGGGGAGGTGTTCACGTGTTTATCTGTCTGGGCAGTCAGATAGGCAGGCCTTCTTCACAGTGCTGTTGCTCCTGTCTGTGTTGCAGCTGTTCTACAACTCCTTAAAGTTGGGCTACAGCTTCAGGTGTCAGCTGGTCAGCTACACGTACGACCCCCATGAAATGAGGGTGAGTGAGTGCTGCTGCTGCCATCAAGGAAGGGGGAGTAGACGCTGTGGTGGTGGTGGTGGTGGGGGGGGGGGTGGTGGTGGTGGGTGGTGGTGGTGGTGGTGGTGTGGTGGTGGTGGTGGTGGTGTGGTGGTGGTGGTGGTGGTGGTGGTGGTGGTGGTGGTGTGGTGGTGGTGGTGGTGGTGTGGTGGTGGTGTGGTGGTGGTGGTGGTGGGTGGTGTGGTGGTGGTGGTGTGGTGGTGGTGGTGGTGGTGGTGGTGGTGGTGGTGGTGGGGTGGTGCTGGTGGTGGTGGTGGTGGTGGTGGTGGTGGTGGTGGTGGTGGTGGTGGTGGTGGTGGTGCAGTGGTTAATCCGTGTGTTGTGTGCGTTTTTTAAAAATTTCATTCTTTTATTTTGAGGATAGTGGAATAAGCTCTTATTATGTGCTTTTTTTCATTCGGTCCCCATGTGTATGCAGTTTTGTACATTTTGTCATCTGTTCCCACCCACACAGAATGGCCTACTCTTCCGAAAAGCGGAACAGGGTTTTAACGTATGCGCAAGATGTTCCGCGTGCGTTTGCACATGGGGCCTCGGTTTATAGTCTCATCTGAAGTGTGTGTGTGTTTTGTTTGTTGTTTGTTTTTTATTTCAAGTTCCTGGGCTAGAGCTCTCGAGGTTCACCAATGGTGAGATTTTGGGCATGCCACTGTTTTTACCCGCTATTTTTAGGCAGCCACATTCTGACTTTAGAGAGGGTGTCTGTCTAGTGTGTCTGTCAGTATAAACACCAACCCCACCTTCTGGAAAATCTGTGCCAGGTATTCCCTCTTCTCTGTCCCTCTCTTTGTTTCTGCCTTGTTCCTTTTTCTTCCTGTCACCTCCCTCCTTGTCTGTTTTTCTGCCTTCTCGGTCCATTCTCCTGCTCCCTTTTTTTTGCCCTCCAGAAAGACTGAAAAGATAGCGAATCTCTCCCCATGCCAAAGTTGCAAGCGTTGGGCCTGACTTGTCAGGTGCTTAACGGCAGCGTAACGCATTTTCGCTCCTATGACAAACAATGATAGTTGCTGTCTGAGCATTCAGCAAAGGAGAAGAAGGAAGAAGAAGAAGAAGAGATGTAAGAAGAAGAAGATGATGAAGAAGAAGAAGAAGAAGAAGAAGAAGAAGAAGAAGAAGGCAAGAAGAAGAAGAAGAAGAAGATGAAGAAGAAGAAGAGAGAAGCAGAAGAAGAAGAAGAAGGAAAGAAGAAGAAGAAGAAGGCAGGAGAAGAAGGCGGCAGAAGAAGGCAAGAAGAAGAAGAAGAAGAAGGAGAAGAAGAAGAGAGAAGAAGGAAGAAGAAGGCAGAAGAAGAAGGCTGAAGAAGAAGGAAGAAGCAGAAGAAAGAAGGAGAAGAAGAAGAAGATAAGAAGAAGGCAGAAGAAGAGGAAGGCGAAGAAGAAGAAGAAGCAGAAGAAGAAGAAGAAGGCAGAAGAAGGCAGGAGAAGAAGAAGAAGAAGAAGAAGAAGAAGGGAGAAGAATGCAGAAGAAGAAGAAGAAGAAGAAGAAGAAGAAGAAGAAGAGGCAGGAGAAGAAGCAGAAGAAGAAGAAGGCAGAAGAAGAAGAAGGCAGAAGAAGAAGAAGACAGGAGAAGAAGAAGAAGAGGCAGAAGAAGAAGAAGGCAGAAGAAGAAGAAGAAGAAGAAAGAAGAAGGCGGCAGAAGAAGGCAGAAGAAGAAGAAGAAGAAGAAGGCAGAAGAAGATGAAGAAGAAGATGAAGAAGAAGGAAGAAGAAGAAGAAGGCAGGAGAAGAAGAAGGCAGAAAAAGGCCAGCTGTGGGGGTTGCTGACTGGGGGTCTGTGGGTTTGGACAGATAGCCAAGGCCCTGTGGTGGTTCTACTTCTCCAAGCTGGTGGAGATGCTGGACACGGTCTTCTTCATCCTGCGCAAGAAGAACAACCAGGTGTCCTTCCTGCACGTCTACCACCACGCCACCATGTTCCCCATCTGGTACATCGGAGTCAAGTGGGTGGCCGGGGGACAGTGTGAGTAGAGCCGCTTTAATTTTTTTATTTAATTTTATTTATATTTTATTCTTTTATTTTGAGGATAATGGAATAAGCACTCACGTGGTCTTTTTTCTCCATCCAGTCCCCGTGTGTATGCAGTGTTGTCAATTTTGTCGTCTGTTCCCACCGGCACACAATGACCTAAAGAAATTGAGTGCTTTGATTTGTTGCTTTACAAGATTCAGCGCTATATAAATTCCATACATTATTATTATTATTATTACCTACTCTTCTGAAAAGTAGGAACAGGATTTAACGTGTGCGCAAGATGTTCTGCGTGCGTTCGCACACGGGGCCTCGGTTTATTGTCTCATCTGAAAGACTTTTGGGGGAGAGTGGAGTCTGCACTGATGTTAACTCCAGGGGAAAATATCCCCTTGAACGGGAATTGAACCCGGGTCGTCAGATTGCGAGCGCAATGTTCTAACCACTAGGCTATCCCGCTTGGTGTAGTTGGTGTGATTGGTTGGCTGATTGGTTGGCTGATTGGTTGGCTGGCTGGTTGGTTGATTACTATGCTATACTATATATACTATACTATACTGTACTATACTATACTATACTATACTATACTATACTATACTATACTATACTATACTATACTATACTATACTATACTATACTGTACTGTACTGTACTGTACTAATACTATACTATACTATACTATACTAATACTATACTATACTATACTATACTATACTATACTATTCTATACTATGTTGTACAGTACTCCACTTCACTCCACTCCACTCCACTATGTATCTGTTAAAAGTAATTTCCTGTTTGCATAAGAACCTTTTTGGAATGAGTAATGGTGCCAGACTTGTGGTAAACAAAACGAGTGTGCATTAGTTAGCGTTATCAAGCACTGCGTGGTGTGGAGTGTGGAATCAGTGGTCTGGCCCTGACAGCATTCTTTCATTAATTAATGTGCAAGAAGGAGGGTGGCAGGATGGTTAAGACATTCAGACATTCACCTGCCAACAAGTAAAACTGTGAAGTTCTGGGTTCGATTCCCAGCCTCGCCCTTTCTTGCCACTTTGACAGAAAAAATCGAACTGAATGTCAAAGTCCTTTGGATGAGACTATAAACCGAGGCCCCGTGTGCGGACGCACACAGAACATCTACATGTTAAAAACCTGTTCCGCCTTTCGGAAGAGTAGGCCATTGTGTGCCGGTAGGAATGGATGACAACTTCCCCCCTTCCCCTCCCCCAGCATGCACACAGGTTTCATGTTTAGACACTATCCCCAAAGTTGGAATTTGGCTACTTTACTGGTGGGGGGGAGGGTAGTAAACGGTTGCACATGCATAAATCTCACCTTTGGTGAACCTCAGAGCTCTAGCCGAGGAACGAAAAAAACCCCCATTAATGTACATCACATAGCATTATATGACACAGCCTGGTGTCAAAGTCAAAGTCAAAGTCAAACTTTTATTTTCAGATGGTACATTGAATAAGCAGTGCATTTGCTTTTTTTCATCAAGCCATCTATCTAAAGAAAAGAAAAAAGCAAGAAAAAAAGATAATGTATATGCAGACATAGAATAAAAAAACCTAATCTATGGTAAACTATACAAATCAAACAAGAAAAGACAATAACATATGCATATATGGAATTAAAAACAAAACAAAAAACCCAGAAAAATATTAAACCATACAATTCAAATAATTGAAAAATCTTGAAAAAATGTCCGTCATGACACAAACAAACAAGCAACAAAGAAAAACCAAACCAAAACTGTGGAGTGTGGTACTGATCAGTGTTCTGTGTTCTGGTGCTGACAGCTTTAATCAATTAATGCGCATTAGCTGGCGTTACCAAACACGGCCTGACGTGGAGTGTGGTGCTGGTCAGTGTTCTGTGTGTGTTCTGTGTGTGTTCTGGTGCTGACAGCTTTAATCAATTAATGCTCATTAGCTAGCGTTACCAAACATGGCCTGACGTGGAGTGTGGTGCTGATCGGTGTTCTGTGTGTGTTCTGTGTGTGTTCTGGTGCTGACAGCGTTCTTTGGAGCCATGGTGAACTCCTTCGTGCACGTCATCATGTACACCTACTACGGGGTGTCGGCCCTGGGCCCTGAGTACCAGAAGTACCTGTGGTGGAAGAGGTACCTCACCAAGATGCAGCTGGTAAGTCCTGTCCTCGTCTCTCCTCCCTTTTTCTCTCTTTAGCCCTGACTTGTACGCAGGTAGGGATATCAGAGATTGATGCTTTGTGTGTGTGCTACAGAACATGACGTGTACACAAGTAAGGATATCAGAGATTGATGTTGTGTGTGCCACAGAACATGACATGTACACAAGTAAGGATATCAGAGATTGATCCTTTGTGTGTGCCACAGAAAGTGACATTTACACAAGTAGGAATATCAGAGATTGATGTTGTGTGTGCCACAGAAAGTGACATGTACACAAGTAGGGATATCAGAGATTGATCCATTGTGTGCCACAGAAAGTGACATGTACGCAAGTAGGGATATCAGAGATTGATCCATTGTGTGCCACAGAAAGTGACATGTACACAAGTAGGGATATCAGAGATTGATCCATTGTGTGCCACAGAAAGTGACATGTACACAAGTAAGGATATCAGAGATTGATGTTGTGTGTGCCACTGAAAGTGACATGTACACAAGTAGGAAAAATCAGAGATTGATGTTTGGTGTGCCACAGAAGATGACATGTACACAAGTAAGGATATCAGAGATTGATGTTGTGTGTGCCACAGAAAATGACATGTACACAAGTAAGGATATCAGAGACTGATTCTTGGTGTGCCAGAGGAAAATTGTAAAGAAGTGCTTACCATGTGTCAAGGAATTTAGAATAGTAATAGTTGACATAAAGTTGTAATGAAAAAAAAACTGAGAAAAAAATATACAAGTATGAAATACAGCAAAGAAACATGTTTGTTTGTTTGGTGGTTTTTTGTTTTTTTAATAATGGAAATTGAATGAAGATTCAGAATCTGGGTTTATTTTTCAAATACTTTGCTTGCAAAGACCTGTTGTGGCATTAAAAAGTGGGATAACTGCTGTCATACTTCAGCGTATAGCTTTGTGGCTCACGAGAAGAAGTTTATGTAGGACATGTCAGACATCAGCATATAGCTTTGTTTATGTAGGGCTTCGACTGACAGCCTAAAAGCGCTGAAAGGGTTAACGTTTCCACTTCTTTACAGCTTGCACATTTGAGCAAGTTACTGGAGGGTGTGCATGCAAAGTTAGTCAAATGTTCTTGTATAAGTGAATGGCTGGTGATTGAAAATGTCATGGTAGTTATAGTTAAAGCCATTGTATTGTATAAAATGAATGTCTGGTGATTGAAAATGTCATGGTAGTTATAGTTAAAGCCATTGTATTGTATAAAGTGAATGGCTGGTGATTGAAAATGTCATGGTAGTTAAAGCCATTGTATTGTTTGAAATGAATGTCTGGTGATTGAAACTGTTATAGTAGTTAATCCAATGTATTTGTCTTGTTAGTCAGAAATACCAGCAGTAGGGGAAGCTGAATTGAGTAACAAACACAGATAGTGGACTTGTATTTTACTATCTGAATATGTAACAGACTAACATAGCAGAAGTGTGTTTTTGTAACATCAGAATATATAACACATGGACATTGTGGAATTGGGTATATAGTGAATGAAACCACAAAAGAATAGCTGGACAGAGACCTGCACTGAAAAAGATGTCTTTTCAGTTACAGGAGTATAGCTTATGTTGAAACTCAGAGGCAAAAACAGCCGTGCACGCAACCTTCTCATCCAGTGTGTACTTGCAGTCTGACAGTGATTGCCAGGTGTGAGGAGAGTGAGACAGACACAACGCATGTTTCTGGGTGACCCCCCAGCATGCTTAAGCTGGGAAACGCTCGGAAACAGCGTTGCGTCAAAGCAGTTGTAGAAAAGCACAACAGATGATGGAAAGTAAATATCTGTGCAAATTCACATTTGTAAGGATAGGGGGATGTATCAAGTGACAGGGAGTTTTGTTTTATAACCCCCACAAAGTGAAGATTAATGCCATTTTTAATGTATGAAAACATGCTTGTAGTCAGTCACGCCTGTAGTTCACCTCCCTCCCTACCAACGTCTAACATGCACTGGAGTGAGGGGAGTTGAGGGAAAAGGTGTCAGCTGGGATTCTGTGTGTGGTGGTCAGAAAAGGGTGGATGGAAGGAAAATGAGTGGGAATGTTTGTTGTTTGTGTTGTTCTGCTTGTTGTAACAGTTAATGTGATATAACAGCAGTCATGTTGCTTTTTAATATGACGCACAGCTGGGATGTTTTTGGGTGTCATTCTCAGTGTTGCTAGGTGCACTGCACTTGTCTAGTTAATAATAGCGACTCACTTTGGAGCTGAGTGACCTAAAAAATAACAGACCTTTGGAAACAAGGTCAGGAATCTTGCTGACAGTGCTGGCCCTGACAACTTTTTTGCAAAATAAGCTGCATTCTAAAATAAAACATTCATTATCAGAAAAAGATAGGAAAACAAAAACAGAAAGGACAAAAGTACCTGACTGGACCTGCTCCTACACCAAAATGGCCTCCTGCCCAGTCTGCAGTGGTCCTTGTCACCAGCTGTCAGCTCCACCCTGAAATCTTCTTTGCCAGCTTGAAACGGGCAGTGAAATCAATACTGTTATTTCAGCTGAGCATTTGTTTATTGAAATCTGAATTGGCTTCATAGTTGAATCATGTTGATGTTTGTATTGCTTCATTTACAGTCTAAGGGCAAAACAAGTGCTCCTGCTTTTTCGGGTGTGTGGTCATCCTGGGGAAGTTTAAAAAGAGTAGTCGGTTCATGTTTTCGTCATTGACTGGAATCAGAACACAGCACAGTTTCTGTCATTGTGTGATGCTTTCGTAGCATTTTTCTTTGGATATTTGAGCATGCATCAAATTTACCTGTAGAGCTCATGTGCAGAAGGCCAGGTTTGGACGTCTCTGTGAAAATTCTGCCCATTTATTCGTGAGATTGTGAAGAAATGCCCTCTGAAGGATGCTTGCAGAAAAAAAAATGGCTTGAAAGTTTTGCATTTTAAAAATTGTTTTTGGAGGCAGAAATACATATGAATAAGCAGTGATATTGAATCTAGGACATGTAAAAAAACCACAGCCTCCATTTTGAAAAAAAAATCCTCTCCCAAGACTGAGCTACTGCTGCTGCTCCTCCTCTATACTAAATACCCTTTACTACTACTACTACTATCCACTAAATATACTACTACTTCTTCTACACTATACTACTACTCCTAACTTTACCTACTACTCCATACTACTATACATACCACTACTTTCACTACTACTCTATACTAAAATACTACTACTATACTCTACTACTATAACTACTACTACTACTACCACTACTACTACTCTTCTACTACTACTACTTTCTACTACCACTACTACTACTACCACTACTACTACTTCTACTTTTCTACTACTACTACTACTACTACTACTACACTATACTACTACTACTACACTACTACTACTACTACCCACCTACTACTATACTCTACTACTACTACTATACTACTTCTACTTCCCACTACTATACTACTACTACTTTCTACTTACCCCTTCTCTATACCACTACTATCTACTACTACTCACTACCACTATCTACTACCCTACTACTTACTACTATACCTACTACTACACTACATACACACACTACTATACTTACTACCACTACTATACTACTACTACTACTACTACTACTTCTACCTACTTACTTTCTACCACTACTACTACCCATACTACTATATAAATATACTACTACCCAACTTCTACTTCTATACTTTCCACTACTACTACCACTAAACTACTACTACTACTACTACACTCCACTACTTCTACTATCTACTTTCCACTACACTACTACTACCATATCTAATCACTACCTACCACTACTATTTTCTACTACTTTTCTACTACCACTACCACCACTATAAATACTACTTTCTTTCATACCACTACCACATACTACTTATTCTACTACTACATACTATACCACTACTACTACCACTACTATACTCCACTACCACTTACTACTACTACTCTACTACTACTACTCTACTACTATACCATACTACTACTACTCTACTACCTACCACTACTATACCACTACCACTACTATCTACCACTACTACTACTACTACTACTATACCCCTACCACTACTATACTTCACTTCCCCACACTAACTACTACACTTTCTACTACTACCACTACCACTACTACTACTTTACTACTACACTACTACCCACTACTACTACTACTACCACTACCACTACCACTACTACTACTACCATCTACACATACTACTACTATACTACCACTACACTTACTACTACTACTACTACTACTACTACCTACTATCTACCACTACTACTACTACTACTACCACTACCATCCACTACTACTACTACCAATACCACTTTACTACACTACTTCTACCACTACTACTACTACTACTACTACCACTACTCAACTAAATACTATACTAAATACTACTATACTACTACTACCACTACTACTACCCACTACTACTATACTACTACTATACCAAATACCACTACTAAATACTACTTTACTATACTACTACTACACCAAATACTATACTACTACTACTACTCACTTACTCCCCTACTACTACCCACTACTACCCCAACTATATACTACTATACTACTACTACTAACCACTTACACACTACCATACTACTACTACCACTACCCACCCACTACCTACTACCTACCACTAACCACTACTACTACTACTACTAACTCTACTACCACTACTATACTACTACTACTACTACTACACTTCTACTACCACTACACTACTACTACTACTATACTTACTACTACCACTACTACTACTACACTACCATACTACTATACTATACTATACCACTACTACTACTACTACTACTACTTATACTACTAACTACTATACCACTTTCCACTAACTACTACTACTACTACTAACTACCCACTAAATACTACTTACTCTATACTACTCTACTATACTACTACTCTACTACTTACTACTACTTTTACCTACTACTAACTACTACTATTCTACTACTACTACTACTACTACTACTACTACCACTATTACTACTTTCTACTATACTACTCTTCTACTACTACTACTACTTACTACTACTACTTCTTACTGCTACTACTACTACTTTCTACTACTACTAAACTACAATATACTACTATCTACTCTACTACTACTACTACTACTTCTACTACTCTAATTCTTCTACCCTACTTCTTTTCTCTGCTACTTACTATTACTATTCAACAACAAATACTTCTACTACTATCTACTGCTACTACTCTTGCTGCTATACTATCTACTACTAACTACCTAAAAATACTCTACTATATACTCTACTTCTACTGCTCAACTTCTACTACTACTACTATACTACTGCTACTACTACTGCTACTACTACTTCTACTAACTACTACTACCACTACCACTACATGTATTTCACTTCTACTATTTTACTTCTGCTACCTAACTAGCTACTAACATTTAACAATCTCGCTTAAAAATTTGGGGGTTTCACAACAGATAGCACTTGTTCTCTCACTCGTTAACTAACTGTGTATACTTACTGTATTGCTACACTCGTTACCCTCCTGGTGAAAGTATATCTGGTTCGATCAACTGGGTAGACCTTTGGAATGTTTTCATTTTTATAACATATTTTATTTTTTATGCAACCAGGAAAATGTGAACCTGTTTTGCTGTGCTTTCTGATTTCCATCACACATGTTTTTATGCATCTGGTTTGGTTCATGTTTGTTAGAGGTTGCGTGAACCTGCTTTCCAGTGTTGTTTCCCAGTGTTTTTCCATGTGTGTTTTGTATAGTTTTATATTATTTAATGTATTGTATCTATCCTTTATGATCTCTAATGAATTTTTTTTCTTTGATGTTAGAAGCATGAATTCAAGTGTGGATACTTATATTTGTCTGCATTTTTGTTGATATTTTGTATATCCACTGATTATTAGGACCTCAAATGAGTAACACCCCCCTCCCCTCCCCCCTTCAAAAACCCCCCACCCAACAACAAAACAAACAACAACAAAAGTTGATGTCTTGCTTTAATTCATAACTAGACAAAATTAAATGTTGCTGTTCAAGAATCTGCCATTCAGGAATCTGCTATTCAAGAATCTGCCATTCAAGAATCTACTGTTCAAGAATCAGTTGAAAATTTTGAAAGACGTTTTCCTGTGGGGAAAGTTTTGAGGACAAGAAACCAAGAGGCATCGATCAATACTTTTGCATCTTATGCAGAACGTCCGTAATATTTTTCTCGCCATTTTTGTCTCAAGCATTTTCTTACTCACTTTTGTGTGTGCGTATGTGTTGTAGCTGCTAACAGTGTAACTGACAATTTTTTTTGTTTTTGTTTATTGCACTGTCCTTTCAACATATAACATAGTTCTAGCTTTGTTAATGAGGGCTTATAACATTATGACTTTTTTCTGATTTTTTTTTCAAAAAGGTTTCGAAGGTTGGACATTGTTTTTAAAAAAAAAGTATTCGGCTTGTTTAGTACTTTTATTTCTAAACGACATCTGAAAGATTTGAAAGCGGTGTATTTGGAATATTAAGCCCTGAAGTAGGACTGTGGCAGCCTTAACCACTAGACTGCCCTACCCTGGAAATTTTCCGGGGCTAAACGTGCACCCTATACGCCAACAACCCGGAAAATTTCCCGGGTGTCGAACCAAGTAAACAAGCCTGCTTCCTTGACTACAGTTAAAGGGAAAGAACTCCAAAATTGATGGAGACCACTCTCCTGTTGCTTGGCAACATCGAGCTGCAAAAACTGTGGCAAAAACGATCGTTTTTTCGCTCGTATTTTGTGTTTTTATGCATGACTGCTTGGGAAGTTCTTTTTCAAAATTGCTGACACTTCTTGTTGAAGGCATCAATAACTTTACACAGCTGTAAAAGTGGCAAATAAAACTCTAGATTTACCTAACAGTGATGAAAACGATCGTGTATGATTCAGATCGTGTATTTAAAAAACAATAAATGAGATTTGGCCTAGACATATGTTTGATATTATTGAGATGGGGGGTACTCAGAATGACAGTGGTGATGAAGAAATCGTATTTATGGTTGATTTTTTACATTTTAAATATATTTTCGCAGTGAAATATCATGCTAACTAATTTGAGCTTGCCTTGAAGTAATCTACGATATATATACTGTCATTGGGTAGACTATCAGGAATATTCATGTAGTAGTTTGTGAGTAAGAGGGATATGAACATAGCAGTGGTACATAAGAATTTTATTCCCCGGCATATAGGGTGCACTGGCACTGGGCAGTTAAGAGGTTAATGGAGGGCAAAAAACCCCAGTCACATACGCAAAATCTCACCACTGGTGAACCTTGGAGCTCTAGCCAAGGAACAGGGAAAAAATGGTATATTAGAATGAGACACTCAACACATGCGTGCATGCGTGCATGTGTGCGTGCATGTGTGCATGTGTGCGTGCATGTGTGTGTGTGTGTGTGTGTGTGTGTAAAAGCAGATCTTTTACTTTAAAAAAAATATTGACAGCAGTGTATCAATCTAAAAATAAGAAATAGTTGGTCTTGAGGCTGCGCACTTATCTTCTGTTTGGATACAAATATGGAAACAAAATATGTATGAACTAAATCAACAAGATGCATGCTAGTGAAGATTAGATATATAGATCATAAAGATTTGATTTTTGTGTGCTATAAAGTATGTTTGCAAATTATTTTGGGGTTTTTTGTGCTTTGTTTTTAAAAAAAAATTATCATCATCATCTTTTTTTTGTTTTTGTTTTGGTAATGAATAGCAGCTTTCACAACATAACATGTTGACTCATGTAGTCTTGGATAGATTTCTTGGGCTGATTTTGGGTCTCTTGTTCTTTATTTAGGTTTTTTTTTCTTTCTCTCTCTTTCTTTTCCTTTTTTTTTTCTTTTCTGTCCCTCTTTTTTCTTTTCTGTCCTTTTCTCTTTCTTGTTCTTTTACTTTCTTTTTCTCATTTTTTCTTTCATTTTTTTCCTTTTCATTTCTTTACTGTCTTTTTTCTTTCTTTTCTTTCTTTCTTTTGTTCTTTCTTTCTTTCTTGTTTCCTTTTTGCTGTCTTTTGCCGGTTTTTGGGGTGTACAGATTCAAATAGCATCGACAGAGTGAATACAGATGAGTAGTTACTCTGAGAAAAGCATGGAAAAGGCTTGCGACAAAAAAGTTTTTGTTTCTTTCTCTCTTTTAAAAAAAAATATCTGGAAAGGTAGCTGATGATTCTTTAAACAAAGAAAAAGAGGGAAATTATCTAGTGTTTATGAGTGGTTTGTGTGAGGTGTCCCAGTTATGGTTGTTGCATGACAGCTGTGTGGTGTGGTCAGGTTTCTTTGCACTGCAACAAAGTTGTGTACAGGGAAAGGGTGTTTCAAACATTTCGTAACATACCAGAAACAAATGGTGTTTTGTCCTTCCAAAATTTTTCCTTTTCTTTAAACCCAGTGTTGGAGTACTGCTGCCTTAATGGTGGGCAAAATTGGTTGGGTAGGCAAAATCTTGTATAAAAACCAACAGCAAAAAGTAATTGAGGATTCTTAGAGCTCTAGCCAAGGAACCGGAAGAAAAAAAATTTAGGGGGTTTATTTATTATTATTTTTTTTTAGACTTAATTTTATTATTCCGTCATTTTAAAGAATGCATCTTTTTAAGACATTTTTCTTCATTCGTCCTGACTTAAAGTTTTGTTTAAATCAACCTAATCAATCCATCATTTTAAAGATAGTATCTTTCATGGGCTGATATGGTTATCAGAGAGTCATTGAAATGGCATCAGATCGATTCCAATTTCTTTTCCCCAGTGTTGTGATCTAAAAGATCTAGAGAGCACAGGCTTCATTCTAGTTCTTCCTTCATGGAGGTACTATGAGACTGAACGAAAGATTTTGAGATCTCGATATTGTTTGACATTACAAAACATATCTCACACACTTGGTCTTCTTTGAATTTAATTGCATGTGTTATGGAATGTCACTTCATGTTTGGCATGTTTTATCCTGCATGCATGACTTAGTAATTACTTTTTTCTTCTGTTTTTTTAGATCATATTTTCAGTTTTTCCTGTCAGCAACTATGATAGGATAAAATCACATATGTAGCCTCAAAAAGAAATGACATACAATCCTGCTTGAAGATCTACAGCATGTTGTGTTTAAATTTGGAGAAGTATGTGTGTTTCGGTCGTCTGATACCAGTGTTCAGCGTAATTATAGTGTGCCATCTTTGGTGCTAGTTGTACAGTGTAACCTGCACTGACCATGAGTGGCTTTTAAGGCTTGTGCTCTTTTAAGCTCCTTGCCCCCCAGTAGCCACAAGTGTTCCCGGCACCACTTCGGCTGCAGTCGTGTTGTGCTGCATGCTTCAAAATTTGCTGCTGCCGCTGCTGCTTGTAGTAGCAGTGAAAAGTGTTGTGGCTTGGAGCAACAAACAGTGCATTCATCACGACATGGTATATAAACCTGCAAACAACAGGCCAGGTCATCCACTACACGGTCAGGTGCGCTGGGCCTGAATTGTCAGGTGCTTAACGGTAGCGCAGTGCATTTTCGCTCATATGACAGACAATAATAGTTGTTGTCTTAGCATTCAAGGAAGAAGAATCCACTACATTCATTTTGGCGTGTACAGTCACATGACCAAACAGTATGGGAATAGGCGTTTATATGTCTAACGACACAGAATTTCTGACTTGTCTGTTTAAATTGCAACCAGTTAAAAAATATTTTGGGGGGAATCAGATGTGATCCAAATTTAGACAGAGAATACATAATGTCTAGGGGGCAGGGTAGCCTGGTGGTATGCGCTTTGCACTCGTGATCAGACAGCCTGGGTTTGATCCCATCACTGAGACACCCATTCAAGGGGACTTTTCCCCCAGAGTTGACAATTTTGTTTAAAAAAGAAACACCACTTTACATAACAAACTTCCAGTCCTAAAAAAATATAGATACACCCCCCCAGTCCCCCCTCCCCAAAAAACCCAAAAACAACCAAGCTTGTGTGTGTGTGAACAAGAGCAAAACACGGGATTTTCCAGCTGTTGGCGTGATGTGAGAAATCTGTGTACAGATTCTGTGTTTGCTGCCTTTGAAAGAGGAAATTCCCCCCCCTCCCCCACCCCCCCATATCATCCCTATATGCAGTGCTTGATTGGAACTTCAAATTAGCATTAACGAAGTGATGGTTGATATCATTTTTTTCTTATTTGGTAAAAACCTACATTTTAAAAAGTATTGTAGATTTCAGAAGTAGTTTGCACTTGGAATTGAGTTTAGAAACAAACAACAACAAACAAACACCAGGTTGGTTTCTGTTCTCTCTTAGCTCAGTCTATTTTGCGCGTGGAATTAAGTTTAGACCCCCCCTCCCCCCAAAAAGTTGGGTTTTTTCGTTCTCTCTTATCTTAATCTTTTCCAACCTGTAAGACCATCAGCTGTTTTGAAAGGAGAAAGTCTTCTCCATCTATCTACCTTTCCATCTCATAGACAGCCATTTCTGAGAGCACACGTATTGTTTTCTTGAGAGGAATTGTTATTTTTTGTTGTTGTCTAGGGTAGCAGCCGTCTGTTTTTCTCTTCTGAATCTGCTTCGGCCCATCTTTGACATTATGCTTTGGTTCTGCCCATGCTTTTTGACTGAGAATTTGTTTTTAACCCTAATCTGTTTAACATAGAAAGCTTGTATTCTAAAATGATATATTCTGACTAACACTACTGATAAAAGCACTCGTTAAAATATGAACGTTTGGTACCTGTTGTAAACAATAAAGTAAAAAAGTACAGGGGGAAAAATCTCCAAACCTGTTTTAAATGTGAACATTAGAATATTTTTTGGCAGTTAATTTTTGAATTTATTTTTTTATTTTAAAATAAATCTGAAGAAAAATGTCAGGGGAAAAAAGTGTACTGTGAAGAGTCTGCAGGAAGAAAGCCGAGAGGAAATCCCAGACGGACAACCTCTGATCCATGCCTCTTGTTTTCTTGTTGGCTGTTGTAGTTTCAATTCTTTCTGGGGCTGGTATACGCTGTTCAAGCCATCGCGATGGATTGCCAGTTCCCCATGTGGATGCAATATACTGGCATTGTGTATGGCATCACCATCATAGCACTCTTCGCCAATTTCTATTTCCAGGCCTACATCAAAAAGAAACCCATGCAGGTAAATGCTCCCGAGTCGTGTGTGTGTGAGACGCTGTTCCATTTCAGCCTCCTTTTTTCTGTTCTGTGCTGTGGTAGGTACAGTTTGTGATTGGCATCATCCATGCAGTTCAGTCCCTTGCCACGGGCTGTGGGTTTCCAGAGTGGATGCACTGGGCTCTCATTTTCTATGCATTTACCATCCTTATGTTCTTCGTCAACTTCTATTTCCACGCCTATATCAAAGCCCAGAGGCGCAAGGTAAAAACATCATCGCAAGTGTTCAGCAATTTGCCTAACTTGTGCTTTTTTGTTTTTCTCATCACATGTTTGGGTGTTTTTGTTTTGTCTTATGTTGCTCTGTCCTGATAGCATATATTTTTGCATGGAATGTGAGCTGCTTTGATACCAGAAAGGTGGTGTTGCCTGTGTATATAGCCATCCATTTCCATGATCACCTTTTTTTTTCTGGGTTGGTTTGTTGCTGCTGCTGTACATGGGTGTGATTCCTTTGGGATGAGAGTGAGGAACCCAGGATGCCTCACCAACTGAGAGTGCAGGCTGGACCTCTGCTGAAATGTTCATCTATCAGTTTTTCTCCTTTGGGGTTGGTACTGACTGCATTCCCCCGAAAGTCTTCGGACTGTAACAAGGTGGGAATGCACACGGGTAGTGCATCTTGCGCACATGTTAAAAACTCATCCGACCTTTTGTAGCCAAGCAGGCCTAGCTACACTACAGCCCGTGGTATGGATGGCATGTACATGCCCAGCATGCACTCTGAAACCTGGACAGCCATGGGCTCCGCCAAGTTCAGCTAGCCCTAGACACACTGCTTAGAAAATCAAAAGCAGTCCCCTAAGTACTTCTCGAGGAGTTCAGGTGAAAATCTGGTCAAAAATGGAATAGTTGCTCACCCACAAATCAAGATCTTTTTGATGCAGAATTTTGCCAAAGGCAAGTTCTGGTGTTACTGTGGAATCATAGAATCATAGAATAATGATGATGATGATGACTACACGCAGGATACAGTTAGTTGTTTTGTGGTTCAAGATGGATGACACAAACATACCCAGCAATCCCTCTCTCATGGTGTTAGTGAATGAAGCAGGCTAAAGCTGGGGCAGCCAGAAATCGCTGCCTGAAAAACAAGACCAGGGGTCTGCAGCAGTGTGCAGTGATGCTGCTGAGCTAGCACCAGGGTCAAAGAGCTTTTACTTTTATTTATCTATTTTATATTTCATTCTTTTATGTCCAGGATAATGGAATTAGCATTCATGCGCATTTTTTCATCCAGTCCCCGTGTGTATGCAGTTTTGTAAAGTTTTTCATCCGTTCCCATGGCACACAATGGCCTACTCTTCCGAAAAGCAGAACAGGTTTTAGTGTGTTCGCACACGGGACCTCGGTTTACAGTCTCATCTGAAAGACTTTTGGAGAGAGTGGAGTCGGCACTGATGTTAACTCCAGAGGAAAAATCCTCTTGAACGAGAATCGAACCCGGGTCAGCAGATCACAAATACATCACTCCAACCACCAGGCTATCCCATCCCCCCAAGTGAAGGCAGAGTGCCAACCCTCTTCATGCAGTCCTGCTGATCAATACTTACTCCTCTTCTTACTTTCACCTGTTCACATCAAGTTCAGTTAGGTCCAAGGTGGTCTGTTTTTGGGTAGGGAGGGGGGGAGGGGGTAGGGAATAGCCTAGTGGTTAGAGCACTGTACTCATGGTTATTTGTGAGTGCTGGTTTGAGTCTCTGCTTAGACATCTCTTTGAGGAGATATTTTTTCTCTTGGAGTTACTGTTGGTACTGACTCCACTCTCCCTGAAAGTCCTTTGGATGAGACTGTGAACTGAAGTCCCCATGTGCAAACATTTACCAAACATCTTGTGCAATGATAAAAAAACAAACCATTTTAACTTTTGTCAAAGAGTCGGCCAACTATAGCTGGTGAGATAGAAAAGGGCAAACACACCCAGCATGCACCGTGCTGGTTGGAGAGGGATGGGCTCCGCCAGGTCCACCTTGCCTATGACGCACTGCTGAAGAAATGGAGTGCATGCAGTTCCCCAATGGCTGCTGAAGGAGTCTAGTCAAGTGCTTTCAGCCACTCTGTAGAGTGAAGGGAAAAGTGCTCATAGTGGTGGCCACCAGTGCCCATAGTGCGAGGTGTAGTGCGAAGCGACACTGGCTTGGTTTGGCTCGTTGAAGCAGGCTGCTAAGGGTCCTTTTTAAAAAAAAAAAAGTGAGTTTTGTTGTTGAGGGACCTGACCATCACACGTGTTGGCTGTGGGTGGTTGGTTAGCACCACTACTTAGCCCTGTGCCGAGTGGTGACACTAACCAGTCACCCATGGTGCAGAAGTATGTTGGTTCTTTTTGGTTCTCGGATGAGACCTTAAACTGAGGCCCCTCATGCGAACGCACACAGAACATCTTGCGCACATGTTAAAAACTCGTCTTTCGGAAGAGTAGCCATTGTGTGCTTGTAGGAATGGATGAAAAAAAAACCCCACCCCCTTAGCACGCACACAGGCGTCATGTTTAGATACAGTCCCCGAAGTTGAAATGCAGCAACCTAAACGGGCTGGGGGGAGAAGAAAAAAACCAACAGTCGCATACGCAAAAATCTCACCGTTGGTGAACCTCGGAGCTCTAGCCGAGGAACGAGAAAAAAGAAAATGGTTGGTTTTCCCGTCTGCCTTTGTCTTCCATCGTCATGTTGGTTGGATGGAGGGACGGTCCTGCCTCTGTATCGCCACTTTGGCTTCAGTGTTGTCTGTCATCTTTGGCTTGTGGAAGGCAAGCACTCTGTTACGAAAGATGAAGAAGACGATGAACGTGAAGAAGAAGGCTTGATTTTTAGTAAATGATGTGCTAGGAGGTTGAAGTTCAAGAGAAAGGTATGACTGCTTTTTGGGGAGCATATATATATATATATATATACTTGTTAGGTACAATGCTGTAGTCAACCTTGGCGTGTGGGTGTGGTTTGTATATATATATATATATATATTATATATATATATGTGTGTGTGTGTGTGTGTATGTATGTGTATGTGTACATATATGAATGCATGTCAGTATGTTTGTGAACATGTGTATGATCAGGAATATGTTCCTCAGTACCTTTCATTAATGAGCAGGTTTCCTAGTGACTTCTCTGTCTGTCTGTCTCTCTGTCTGTCTGTCTCTCTCTCTCTCTGTCTCTCTCTCTCTGTCTCTCTCTCTGTGTGACTAAATACATGATTGGAACGTTTAGTACTTCTTAAAACCCCCCAGAATGGTCTATCTCTAAAGGAATAAAGAAGTAGATATATATATATATATATATATATATATATATATATATATATATATATATTATATATATATATATACCATTCTGGCAAGAAAGGCAAGGATTTAGTACATTCTATTGTTACTGCAGAGCAGATTGAGATTGATGTATTTCAAAATAAATGAAGAAAGACATGCACCACTCAGACAAGAAAGATACTTTTAAATCCTTTGGTTTGTACTGTTTGAAAGAGAGATAGAGAGAGAGAGAGAGAGGAGAGAGAGGAGAGAGAGAGAGAGAGAGAGAGAGAGAGAGAGAGAATGAATGAATGAATCTTTATTTTTCAAGGGTAACAGAATAAGCATGCGCATACTTTTTTTCATCCGGCCCTTGCCCTGATTAGGGACTATCAACAAAATCAAGGTAAAAATCTTACTACAACAACGACAACATGATTGAAAAAAAAAAAATTTAACAATACATAATCCCTAACTGACTTGAGAGAGAGAGAGGGGGTGGGGAGGGAGGGGGAGAAGGGAGGGAGGGGGAGAGAGAGAGAGGGGGGGGGGGGAGAGAGGTTCACTGATCGTGTTGTGCTCCCTGTGTTGCCAGGCTGATAAGAAGAACGCAGCAGCGTGGCAGCAGCAGCAGCGGCCAACAGAAAGGAAGCCAACGGCCACGTTCAGAATGGGAGCCTGAAGGGGGAGAAGAAGAAGGATAAATAAAGGAGAACCGACCGGCATTTCATTTCTGACGTGGGGAACAGACACATGCCTCCTCAACAAGCAAGCCTTGTGAAAGAAAGAAAGAAAGAAAGAAAGAAATGGGGTGACAGCATTTTTTGATGTCGACAAATTTTCTACTTAAATATTTATATATTTTTTTCATGTGTGAAAGTTGGAATGCAGGGTGGGTTGGTTTTTTTTTCATGTTACTTGAGATGGTTTTTAAAAAAATCCCTTCCTCCTCCTCCCTTCCCCTCCCCCTCCTCCCTGTAACCCTCCACCCTTCTCCTCCCTCCTCTCCCCCTCTCTCAACCACATCCCCTCCTTTTACCCTCCAAGAAAAAGTAGCAAAGTTTTGGGGGTTATTATTTTTTTGGTGACTTAACTGCTGATGTGATATTCACATTTTGAAAGCAGAAGTTGTAGTAGGTAGGGTCCACAAATCTCGGTTAGGGCTGCATGTCGTCAGGAAATTCAAGCCGGTCTATCAAAACAAAGTAAAGTCCCTGACAGGGCAGTTGCACATTTGTGGACCACCTGGATACTGAGGATCTTGATGATATGATTGCTCAGGTGTTACTCGTTATTAAGTTGTTTCTGCGAAGGTTTATGTTCTGAGAGTAGCCTCCCCTCTTTGTGAAACTTTTAATTATTTTGGAGCAATTCCTCCACCCCCCCATTTTTGTTTTTTTCTTCCAAACTTCATTTTTGATACTTTTTGATATTCACGTCAACTTTTTATATTTATGTATTTTTGATTTTGATTTTGCTGTGCGCTGTTGTTGTGGATAATGCGCAGGAAAAGACGGCGACAGTTTTGGGACAACCAAAGTGGATGTTATGAGTAGTGTAAAAGACAGACAGAGAGAGAGAGAGAGAGAGAGAGAACAATCACAATTCAGGTAATGATTGTGTGTGTGTGTGTGTAAAGGTGTGGTTTTGTTGGAGTTTCAAAGCAAGAAGAAGGAAACAGCCTGCCCACATTTTGTTGGTTGGTTTGTTGGAGGCGGTTTTTCTCTGTTGCCGTTGTCTGTGGAAGTGTGGAAGGTGTAGCGTGGATTTCCTTCGTCTTTGTGGAAGAGTGCAGGTCTCCTCTTCTTTTTTTAATTTTTTTTATTTAGGGTGGGGGTGGGGGTGGGGTAGGGGTTGCAGTTTTAGAGCCGACATGAGCAACTGCCTGATTTCTGTTGCTGTTGTTTGTGTCTGTAATTTCATCATTCAGTTTATTTGGTTTTTTTTGCTATTTTTAGGAAAGGAGAGAAAAAAAAAGTTAAAAAAAAAAGATATGTTTGAGCTCATTGGTGGAGTAACTAACATTTTGGAGGTTTTTAACTTAAGGGGAAATTTCAGTATACAAATTGACGATTAAGAAAGAAAGTGACATTCATTGGGTCATATAGTCCTGTCACTGACCTCTGTCTGAAAGTCAGTTCAAAAAGCTGAGTATCGTTCAGTGGGATTGATTGGGCATTTTATTAATTAATTAGTTGATTCTTTTATTTTTGTGGATAATGGAATTAGCACTTGTGTTTTCTTTTTGGTTTTTTTAACATCCAGTCCCCATGTGCATGCAAGTGTATGAAGAGAGAAGAAGGAAGGAAGAAAATGAGCAGGCAAAACTTGCATTATATGTCCCAGGGAAGGGAAAGTGGTTTCGCTGTCTGCATCAGTTGGCTGAAAGAAGTGTGAGACAAGAGTCATCGTCCAGTGACAAGCAGGCACAGCGCAGGACTGTGTCCATGTCATTGGAAGGCTGACCAACATGGTTGTTTTGGTGGTCTTTAGATTTTGAGGCTTTCTTTTCCCGTGACCAGTAAGGCATGTCTTAATATTCCTGATCGTTGTGTCTCTGTGAATGATGGTTGTACGATTCAACTGCCTGCCAGTGCAACAGCAGCATTTGTAGTGAAGTGATGAATGGTGTTCTGTAAGGGCAGTTGCCTTTTTTGTGTGTGTGCTGATGAAAGTTGGTTTAAACATTTTTTTTAATAAGTGTTGCGTATGAGAGAGAATTGATTAGAAAACCTTTTTTTACTCCCTGTACACATTACAAGCCAGATACATGGTTGTGTACTTTGAAGAGGAAAGAGGTTTGGGTAGACATCTTTTCCCCCCTTCCTTGGTAACAGCACAAAGTTCATGTGGATGTGTATATGTGTTTGTGTGACAGAAGTAAGAAAGTTCTCTCTTACTGTGATAGCACAATGACAACCATGTGAACAAAGAAAAACCGGTGTGTGTAAAATCACCTGTATTATCTTTCAGGTTTTGTCACCTGTCTAACCTCTGCTGATTTGTCTTGAATTGATTGTATTGAATTGCCTCGATCTGTATTAAAAAAAAAAAGATTTAGTTATTGTCAAACCACAGTACGAACAAAGGAATATCATGGGTGTGATTACGATGACCAGTTCTTTTCTCAGATTGCTGTTCAGTCTCATGTTTAGCAGTCCTGTCGAAGTGGACTCTGCCTTAGTATACACAGGTCTGTAATACATCCATTTCTTCAAGCTAGGCACTCTGTAAGGTTCAGGCAGGACTGAAAATAAAAGAAAACCTGTCTTATTGTAAGTGCACTTATTGTGACGTTTTTTAAAAGCATTATTGTATGGCATTTCTCGTCACACAACAACTTCTGTCTCTTCTTTTGAGTCATACAGTAAATGTGAAAGAGACACGCAGTGCATGGCACGACCTCTAGATGGCGTTCCTCTGAGTGGTCAGATGACTTTAAACGCAGCCTTCAGGTTGTCGCAGACTGCAGGGGGGTGTATGTGGTGTGCTAGTCCGTATTTCTGTAACCTAAGAAACACGTAAGCCTAAACATGAAAGCTGGGGTTTAGAGCGTAGTGTTTGATTTGTGCATGGTAATACGTTTCAACACCAGAATGACAACGCTTCTTGGGGTCATGTATACATGTAGGAAGTGAGAGGAATCTGCTCTGAACGTACTGCCTCTTCTGGGATTCAAATGTCAGCTCTGAAGTTGATTTGTAATCCATTCGTATTGCATGGCGATTATTTCTATGATGTCGTATGTTGTGCTTTCTTTTTGTGGGAATGGTGTGTATGTGAGCATGCTTTTGTGTGTGCATGAGTGTGTGTGTGTGTGTGTTTGTGAGTGTGTTTGTGAGTGTGTGTGAGTTTGTTCGTGAGTGTGTGTGTGTGTTTCATTCAAAATTGACTTGTTTTCCACTTGTTTGTCTTTAACATAGACAATGTTTTTTCGCCTCTGAGGTGTTGTATATACACCAATGTTTGATCAAACTATTCTCTATGTTCCCATGCTGAAGACAGATGCCTTGGGCCTGACTTGTCAGACGCTTAACAGCAGGGCAACACAGTTTTGCTCGTATGACAGAAACCAATAGTTGCTGTTCGAGCATTTGACGAAAGCGAAGTATCATTATATCAAACTTTTGTATATATATTGCCACTTCTCTGCAACAAGAACAAAAATTCTGTCCAGAAAAAACGTAAAACAGCCAATTTTTGTGATTTACTATTTACTTTTGAGCTTTAGTTTACCCGCCCAATAAGGTCATGTACATTTTGATGTTTTTGCTTAATTTACTTATTTATGTGTTGAAAAATAAAAGTGAAATGATATTTCTAACATCCTTAGAAGATAATGACTAGCTATTGTATAATGACAGAATCACCTAATGTATTTCTGTGTAGCCCCCCCCCAAAAGTGAAATGATATTTCTAACATCCTTAGAAGATAATGACTAGCTATTGTATAATGACAGAATCACCTAATTTATTTCTGTGTAGCCCCCCCAAAAGTGAAATATTTTTAACATCCTTAGAAGATAAGGACTAACTATTGTATAATGACAAATTAACTTATTTCTGTATAGAAAAAGAAGTGAAAAACTATTGTATAATGACAGAATTACTTACATTATTTCTGTAGGAAAAAAAAGAATATATTTTAACACTCTGGAAGATGATGACTGTTACATAATGACAGATTATTGTCGTAATCAAAGAAACATGTACCTGGATCTGCCGCTACAAATACCTTTATTTTGTTAGTTCCCCAGCTAGGGCTCAGAGGTTCACCAATGGTGAGATTTTTGTATTGCCGCATTCTGACTTAAGGGATATTACAAATGATGAACAAATATTTTTTTCACACAGAGACTTGAAATCATCATCACCCATTATCAGTTCAGTCTCAGTATTTTCAATCTGCCTGAAAACACTGTGATCCCGTTGACGGCTGTGGCTATTCGATGGTCCAAACATAACTAACACACCTGTCTCAAAAATCAGACATTTCAAGTTCAATCTCAGTCTCGTCCCAAACTTTTTTCCCCATGCACTTGCGATGGTCTGAGTGTTAGTCTTTCAGATGAAACGATAAAATGAGATCCCATGTGCAACATGCATTCAGCAAAAGTAAAAGAACCTAAGTTCACAAGGGAGTTGTCTCCAGCAAAATTCTGTACAAAAAGCCACCCTCGTAGGGAAACAGAAGTGGGTGCAGACAGGGAAAATGCTCAACCCCCCCCCCCCCCCACCTCCCCCGACAGTGAGGAGCGTTCTTGCAGCATCATGCTCTCCCCTGGGGGAGCAGCCTGGATTTCAGGCAGAGAAATCTGCCCTGACTTACAGAGGGAGGTATCGCTGCACTGCACTACACTTTACGTCACTATACACTGCATTACACTGCACTACACCGCACCACACTACAAACACACAGGCAGAGTACGGTACCTTCTTTGATGTTCCTGTGACGGATTCAACACCTCAAAAGACAATGACCAACTTAGACTCACTGATTTTGAAGAAGACACTTAGCATGATCTTCTTTATGTCTAAATAGATTTTGGTCTGTCACTTTGTGTTCATCTCGTTTTCATATTTCGTTGGTTTCCTTTTGATTTGTTTTTTTTTTGGGGTGGGGGTGGGGGGCAAGGTCTTTTTGGATCTTTTTGTTGGCATGCCCCCTTTGGTTATTCATCCCCATGGTCTGTTGTTGTTATCTCTGTGCACAAGCTTTCTGGGTCTCTTGTGGTCTGGCATTTAGAATCTGAGCGTGTAGAACTTTCCATGTTTGCTTCACTCTGATTTGCATAATACTGAAGAAAGAAATTCTAACTGATGTTGCAATGTAATATTTTTTGGGGGGAATGGTGTTGTGGATTTGTGCTGTGTGTGCAGATATATCATGACTTTTTGTATACAGATGATTCAGTGCATTGGCAGGTATTACATTATTTTTCTGTCCGATATCTCTTTCGTTTCAGCTGATTGTCCTTTTTGAACATATGTTTGATTTTTTCATTTGCGACATAATTGTAAGTTTACAGTATTTTTATTTTTTGATCTCTGATTATTTCTTTGATTGCAGATTTTATCTGTTGTTATCATTTTTTCCTCATATATATATATATGTTTGCTTTATATATATATATATGTTACTTTTGTTGATGTTGCTGATGGCTGACTGATTCACTTTCATATATTAATTGTTGTTGTTGTTGATTCTGATTGCATGAAGTAAAACATGTTTTGTATGATTCAGAAAGGATATCACAAACAGCTTAGTTCAGATATCATTTTACATACAGCTGACATAAAAAAAACCTAAACCTACCCACCCCCCTTTCCTCAAACCAGAAAACCAATGCATTTGGCATACTTGTTTTTTCAATAGTTTTCTCAAGTCTTCTAGTTCCTCATGATTAAAATTCAAGGACAGTTTTTCATTGTTCAGCACGATTGACAGATATAGTCTACATGGTTACACAGCTGAAAAATGGGACATCTTCTGCCTCCCCCCCATTATAAAAACAGTTCTGTTTATGTCTCAAAGATTTCAGTATTGGTGAGGATGCAGAGAAGTTGTGTATGGTGGCATCACAATCGTATCACGAAGTGTTGACTTAAATCCGTGCAGCCTTTAAGAACAAACCATTCCTGGTTCTGTCTCCTTGTAACGAACTGAACAAAAAGAAATGTCCAGCATGTCTTAGTGCTGAAATCAGCCATACTTGGAATATACTGTGATCATTTCATTGTGTTGACCAAAAATGCATTTATAAAAGTAGTTAGCATCAGTTCTGGAATGCAATTTTGCGATAAAAACGTGATTATCAAAGGCGTTCTGTATGCCCTGACAAGAACAACAATGAACATAACAAATGTTTCATATCTTCTGTTTTCATTGATGTAAACAGTATCAAATTATTCATTCTACATTACTCCCTACTTTGGAACATCTACAGCCGTATCAACACAAGATAAATTAAGAAAAAAAATGTAGGGCACGGTCTGTATAATATATTACGGTGATGCTTTGAAGCAACAGGGAGAGTCCACAAAATTGACATGACAAGAGAGAACCACGTTAATTGTTTCTGGCCCGCTAATATCCTTACAAGGCGCTAGTCCCTAGCATAATCTTAGGGCAATGCTCAGTGGCTGCTCACTCCTTGGCTCAACACACTGTGAGGTCTTGTCAGCAGCTGGTGAAAGAGTGAATGCCAGTGTTTTTGCTGGAAGTGGCGCAGGTTTGCCAAGAGTTGTTGAATGGAGTGGTGTAGCGGTGACGCACCATTCTAGAGTCTGAAAGGTCGCAGGTTCCATTCCCATCTGAAGCTAAATTTTCCCCCCATCATCTAGACCATGATTGCATGAGTGGTGGTCTGGGTGCTGCTAGTCTTTTGGATGAGACGAAGTTAGGTCCTACGTGTATTAGCACATGTAAAGCATTCCATGGCAACAAAGGAGGTGTCCCTAGCATACTTTTGTAGGGGAGAAATGATCCGCTGTCAAGAGAAAAAGAAACGTGCATGCAAACAGGAAAATAATTTGTTAAAAAAAGTTGGGGGGGGGGGGGGTGTGTGTGTATAGTGGGTGGTGGTGTGCAAGTGGCAATGCACTGACCCTGAGGAGAGCAGCTCAAATTTTTGCTCAGAGAAATCTTTGATGACTTTTGTAAGTGTATACAAGTTTTCTGGTGAAACTTTTTGTGCGAAATAAGCCACATTCCAGTGTATACAGCCTAGACTGTGAAAAGGTTGCAATCACGACCATTTGTTTTTGGGACTTTTTTGTGTTTGTTTTTGTTTCATTTTGGTGTTGTTCCTCGGCTAGAACTCTGGAGGTTCACCAGTGGTGAAGTTTGTGTGTGTGTGTGTGTGTGTGCCACCGTTTTTGTGCATCATTAAGATAGCTGTATTCCGACTTCGGGGAATGAACTTTTTAAAATTTCTCCCTTAACTCCTCAAGGAGTAGGTGGTGCAGTGACTG
>CM054148.1:7155228-7180228 GCA_028751875.1 Rapana venosa
CATGTGTGCCAGATGTTTTGCATGTGGGCACTCCCTGGACCTTGCTTTATTGTCTCAGTCTTTCCCTGTGGGGATGCCGGGGGGGGGGGGGGGGGGGGGGGGGGGGGGGGGGGGGGGGGGAGGCTGTCAGTATAAATAGCATTCCCCACCTTCTGGAAATTCTGTGCTAGGAATTCCCTCTTTTCTATGCCTCTCTTTATTTCTGCCTTGTGCCTTTTCTTCTTGTCACCCCCTTCTCGTCTACTTTCTGCCTTCTTGGTCCATTCTGCTGCCATTTTTTCCCAGAAAGACTTAAAAGATTTTCTCTCCCATGCTGAAGTCGGATGTGCTGGGCCTGACTTGTCATGCACTTACCGGCAGTGCAACGCATTTTCACTCACATGACAGATAATAACAGTTGTAGTCTGAGCGTACGATGCAGAAGAAAAACAAGAAGTCTCATCTTAAGGACTTTTGAGGAGTGGAGACACCCATGATCAATCCATGCAGGGGAAACAACCCCTCAAACACAACACAGACTTGAATCATGCTGCTCTCAATAGGTTACAGTACTTTCTTTCTCTCTCTCTCTCTCTCTCTCTCTTTGTGCCTCACATTCTTACTTCACAGTTTGGATTCTCTGTACCCAAATCTTGATTGTCCCTCCACCCCAAAATGAGATGCACTGCGCCTGACCCACTTTTCTGCAGTTTAGGCAGGTTGGTGTCAAGTTGACAATTTTGAGATTTCCACTGATTATAAAACTGTAAGCTTTTTTTCTCTTTGTACAAAAGTATCAAGCCGTAATTTTGTTCCCTTAAGCTTTAAAAATGCTCTTTCCGATCTTCAACTGTCACGGCTCACTCTGACGTGCACAAGCCCATCAGCAGCCAGGTCCATCAGGTTTACAGTCTCCTCCCAAAGGCTTGACATTCACTTCAGTTTTCCCGTCAAACTGGAAAGAAAGGGTGAGGCCAGGCTGGGAATCAAACCCAGAACCTCACAGTTTGCTTGTTAGGCAGGAGGGTGAATGTCTAACCAGTCCTACCACTTTCCTCCATGTGATTATATTTCAAACATATTCTCTCCTCCATATTTTCTATCATTGTGATTTCATGTAGCCAGACACAGGGTTGTGCTTTTGTTCCTGTGGATGTGGCAGACCGTGCAGAGTGATGAGCAATGTCCTGTGGATGTGGCAGACCGTGCAGAGTGATGAGCAATGTCCTGTGGATGTGGTAGACCGTGCAGAGTGATGAGCAATGTCCTGTGCGGCACCAGATGAGGGGAAGCATCAACCCCCACCTCTGGACAGCGCCCATCCATCCACGCTCCAAACCTCAACCGCATCAGGCTGAATAAACAGTCTGCTGAACAATTTAATTTCAAACAAGAAGGAAAGTGGCAGAATGGTTAAGATGTTCACCTGCCAACAAGCAAAACCATAAGGCTCTGGGTTCGATTCCCAGCCTTGCCCCCACCCCCCAGTTTGACGAAAAAATCAAACTGAATGTCATAGCACTTCGGATGAGACTCTAAACAAAGCCCTGTGTGCGAATGCAAGCAGAATATCTTGTGCATACATCAAAAACCCATTCTGCCATTCAGAGGAGTAGGCCATTATGTCCTGGTAGGAATGGATGAGATAAAAAAACCAACATGCACACAGGTGTCGTGTTTAGACACCATTCCTGAAGCCGGAATGCAGCTACCTACATAGTTGGGGGAGGGGGGGGGGGAGGGTGAACAGTCGAATAAATCTCACCATTGGTCAATCTTGGCGCTCTAGTCAAGGAACAAATAATAAAAAAAACAACCTCAAATGCTGTCAATCAAAAAAAACAAAACCCCAAAATATTTTAGGGGTTTGAATTTTTTTCTTTCACAAACTTCAGAGAAATTATTTGATAATGATACAGTTGTGTGGTTACAGACACTTGCCTCCTTCCATAATCACTAGTCTGGTGCATGCACGTGTGTGTTTGTTCTTCTTTAATTTAACGTGTGTTTGTGTGTGTGTGAGTGTGTGTGTGTGCATGGTGGTGTGTGCTGTGTGTGTGTGTGTGTGTGTGTGTGTGTGTGTGTGTGCGTGCGCGCACGTGCATGTACATATATATTACCTGACATATGCCGGTGAAGTCTCTCCGCCATGGCAAAGCCGCTCACGGCTGCCCCCTGGATACAGGGGGAGACAAGCCAGTCACCGCAGACGCCCACTTGTCGCAGGGCGTCAAAGAGACACTCCTCTCTGGAGTCGTAGACGTTCAGGGGCAGCGCTGCCCCCCACAACTGCACTCTGGTGAAGCACACCTCTGGAAGCCGCGTCACTCCTGGACACAAACAAAGATGGGCGTCAGTGTTGTCAACAACTTCCATCTCCTGACACAGTTTTAACCTTTTCCCTGCAGGCAACCAGCCATCTACTGACCCTTCCTTTCATACCACACACATCTGGGTTACGCTAGTATACAGATGTACATAGTGCACATGTACTGGGAAAGAGGGGTACCTGCCCTCTTTAGGGTCAGGGAAGGTAAAGCAGCGAGGGAGAGGAGATGGGCGCCGCCCTCAATATGCTGGCCCCTGGAGAAGCTGAGGTCTCTGATGCTTGCTCCCAATCCCCTACGACCATATAGGTTATGGGACACCTTTACTTTTTACCTTTTAACATAGCCTCAAAAAATTGACAATAATATTAATAATAATAATAATAAATGAAATTTATATAGCGCTATATCTCACAAAACCCCCAAACAAATCAAAGCGCTTTCATTCATCCTACTCATTCACATACAGCCAGTTACGATTAATAGGTGGTTTTTTTTTTCAATTTTAAATGTATACCCACATGCTTGCACACACGCACACACACACACACGCACACACATAAAGGTTGTACACTCTGGCAGGGTGATGGGGTTTTGGCTGTTGAGGGCTGGGACAAAAATGAAATAGAACAAGAGAGGAGAATCTTAGGTTTGAAATAAATGTGTCTTGAGGCCAGATTTGAAAGCGTCATAAGAAGGCTTTTGGCGAGGGGAGAGGGAGGTCATTCCAGATCGATGGACCAGACACAGAGAAAGAGCGACAGCCAATGGTAGATTGGTTGAATCTAGGTGTTTATAAGCACAAGGTACTTGCGGCAGAGTGGAGGGAATGAGGAGTGTACATGTGAAGACATTCACAGAGGTAGGAAGGTGCTGTTTTGTGGAGACATTTGCAACAGAGGGTACTGATCTTATAGTTAACTTTCTGTGACACAGGCAACCACAAGAGCGATCGCAAGAGAGGGGTAATGTGCTCAGATTTTTTCTTTCTGAGGACTAGGCAAGCTGCAGAGTTTTGTATACGTTGAAGGGAATGGATAGATGATGCTGGCAGACCAGCCAGAAGAGAATTGCAATAGTCCAGACGTGAGAGAATGAGAGTCGTGACTAGTTTGGATGTTGCATCAGTGGACAGGTACCTTCGAACTGCACTGATGCTGCTGCTAGCTTCATATTGTGTGTTTGTTATATCAGACTCATTCAGCATTAAAGCTGTAGTCTGTTTTTCACCCGGATTTCAAAACAAACGGAAGTTGCCTTGACCCCCTTCTAAATAGCAGCATAAATGTTTGATTCATAGGTTTTACAGTTTTGTAATTAATAGGAAAGTTTCTAACTTATACAGCGAAAAAAAATCCCCAGAAAACAAGCAACAAAAGAAATTTACAAAAAAGATGAATAACCTTATAGTTAGGTAAAGAAAAGCAGAGAAGAGATTAAAAAAAAAGAATCAAAACAATCTTAAAAAGGGATTTATATATATATATATATATATATATATTCTAAGAATAGTTTTGAAACAATCATTACATTAACTCCTCCTCTTCCCCCTCCTCTCCCCAAACAAACAATCAGCATTTCACAACATCATTCATGCACAACATCTTCAAGCATCTCACAGATTTGACAACTGAACCAAACCTAACCAAACCCACGCGGTTACAGTAATAACTTACAGTTATAACAGGAACGCACCAACACACATTCCGACCTACCACAGACTCGCGACAAAGAAGCCAAGAGCGACTGCACCACTTCTTTCTGCTTGCCCGGGGGGATGTTTTCTTGGGGTACCTTGTGAGCAGAACCAAAGGCTGCCGTGCTGATCACCGTCCAACACTCCACCTCCCCAGTCTGCTGCAGCTTGCTGCTGTTGTTGCAGATCCAGGACACTGGTTCCCAGGGTCAGCCACGTGGGCTCCTTCAAACGGGAGTCCCAGAGAAGATCTGAACCCCACCATCAAGACCCACAGGGAGTTCAGATGCATGCGTGCGTCGCGAGGGTTCAGGGTGGGGCTGAACCTGACTCGAAGATGTTGGTGGATGTCTGTGGCGCCACTGCTGGCCATGAGTCGGTCCGCGCATTTTCCGTTGTGGGCTATGACTAGGTAGTCGAAGAATCCAAATTTGTCCACCTGTACACAGAAATGGTGGGACATGTGTGTGAAATACACATGTGCAATGAATGTCCCCTGTACATACAAAGGGTGGGAAATGTGTGTCAATAAACATAATAATAAATGGAAATTTACATAGCGCTATATCTTGCAAAAAGAAATCAAAGCGCTTACATTCAACACACCCCTACACACACAACCAGTAACAGTTAACAGAGTTAACAAATTCAAATGTACATCCCCCCCCCCCCACCCCACACACATACACGTGCAATGTCCCCCTGTACACACAAAGGGATGGAAACGGCGTGTCCAATAAATGTGTGCAATGCCCACCTGTACACAGAAAGGTGGGAAATGCTTGTCACATAAACACATGGTACAGGGTAGAATGAGTGAAAGAGGAGTGGGGTAGGGAGGGGGCTGATGTGCACCTGTCCTGCCGAAAGCTGTCGCCAGCTCAGGATGGAGAGCGTGACACTGGCTTCCCCACCCCTCTTGCTGGGGGAGGATGCCAGACACCAGCCTCTCTGTCCCCCCTCTCCTGGGAGCAGAAGCCAGCCACCCAGCAGCTCCATACCAAGAAGCGGGGTGGTGTCTCTACACAGCCCACCTCTGCACTGCTCTCCTGGCAGTGACGGAGCCTGTGGAGCCGCCCACACCACCAACTCTCAACACACCGTCCACTACTGCAGGTATTGGCACGTGCATCGCGCACACTCAGGGGAGAGGCCAGAACAGCCCTGTTCTCTTCTCCCTGACAACGCCGCCTGACTTGGCGCGGCGCAGTGATTCCGCTCTGGTATTGGCGGTGTTGCCAGTCAGCACCGGCATGCACAGGTAGGCGCAACCTCCCCTAAAATAAAACACAACAGCTCACGCAAACAAACAGATTACCTTCCATTTCTTAGCCATGGAATCGAAGCCCACGCTGCCCACCCAGCCAGGCCTGTGGACTGTGCACATTGTGGACAGGCACTCTGCCAGGAGCGCATGCCCTTTGTGCCCACAAAAGCCTGTGTGAGCGAGGTGTCTGCCTCAAAATGCCCCCCTTTCAGATGACCCACCGGGCCAGACCAGACACGGACCGCTCCTTTTGAATGCAGGGAGCTGACGATCTTGGCGAAGCGAGGGTCAGAACGGTGAAATACTGGGCCGAGTGGTCGAAGACGTAGTCCTGGCCGTTGATGGTTTCTGTACGACTGGAGCACCGACCTCCACATGCATGACGCCCTGTGGAATTTAAAAAAAATGTGATTAAAAAAATAACTACCCTGCATAATTCAAAAAGTGACTTTTTTCTTTTTAAAACAACTATACTGAGGTGATGATACGTGTAAGGATGTTTGATCAATTACAAATCTGAAAGGTGACAAAATAAAATAAAAACTGAAAAGAGTATAGAAAGGAACTAAAAGCAGGTGATGAATTTAACATACTCTTTTCTTCGCTATTCTGTATAAAAAGGAAGACACAAAATCCATCTGGTTGCTGTGAGATAGAGGCAAATTAGATAAATGTGCAACTGTCTGTACACACATGTCTACTTCTCTGCCTCTTCTCAGAGAGGAAGGATATCAATGAGTATCTCTTACCTTTGGAAAGAAAGATGGTGATGATGACCGTTATCATCACAGGTGTGTGTAAGTGTGTGTGTGTTGTGAGTGAGTGTGTGTGTGTGTAAATATGTAGAGAGAGAGAGACAGAGGCAGAGACAAAGATAGTCACTGAGACACACAGAGAGAAAGAGAGAGAGAGAGAGAGAGAGAGAGAGAGAGAGAGAGAGAGAGAGAGAGAGAGAGAGAGAGAGAGAGAGAGAGAGAGAGAGAGAGACATTGTGCTCATGTTCTCATAATCATGCATACTCTGTGCTTGCTGCATTATTGGCAAAACTGAACTTTAAGACTTTTAACCATAAACATAAATTCTTAGATAAAACTTCAAATAAAGTAGCCATGGTCTGACTTTGGGGATGATGCCTAAACATGACACCAGTGTGCATGCATTTACCACCAAAAAAAGAAATCATCAAATGTTGTGGTCCACTCTTACCAGCATGGAATAGCTCACTCTTTCAAAATACAGAACAGTTTTAAAGTGTGCACAAGATATTCTCTGTGTGTTAGCACATAGGACCTTGGTTTATAATCTCATCTGAAGGACTTTTGGGAGAGTGGAGCCAGAGACAGTATGATGTTGACTCCAGGGGAAAAATCCCCTTTTGGTGAAGGATCGAACCCAGGCTTGATCCCAGGCTGTCAAATAGTGAGCACAATGCTCTAACCACTATGCCAGCTCGCCCCCAGCCTGATGCATAAACATGATTATAACATTGATAGTTTCTTTTCAAATGGTAATCTCTATCAACCCTTTTAAATGGGTAAAGGGTACCATACTTTTTGTAACTTTGCAATCTGACAAAAAGTAGAAATCTGAACAGAGTGATTCACATATTCTTCAAAATTCTTTAATATCTTCTTTTCTCTATCAACCCTCTTAAATGGGTAAAGGGTATCATACTTTTTGTAACTTTGCAATCTGGAAAAAAAAGTAGAAATCTGAACAAAGTGATTCACATATTCTTCAAAATTTTAAATGTGCTCTGTACACAAGGTGAACTGTACAAAAGACAAAACTGAAAATAGACAAACCTGTAGACAACAATACTTTCAACAAAATTTGCAAAAGAAACAAGGAACAAGGCTTCTGTGTCACAATGACCAGAAAAAATAAAAATAGATAAACAGGCACACAACAATATCAAACAAACCAAAATAAACCAGAAAGAAGGGTTCTGTGTCACCATGAAGAGAAAGAAAAAACAACACACAAACCAGGTACCTGTATCAAAGACGGTGACATCCGATATGCCCAGCTGCCTCAAGCGGGCAGCACACACCAGGCCTGATATCCCCCCTCCCACCACCGCCACTCGTCCTGGCATTGTCCACTACAGGGAACGCTGCTTGGGCAGGAGACTAGGAGGACAATCATGATAATAATAATAATAATAATAACAACAATCGTCATCATCATCTTAATAATAATAGTTCAACAATTGATAACAACAATGGTCACCATCATCTTAATAATAATAGTTTAACAATTGATGACAGCCTCGTCATCATCACCTTCGTCTTACTAATACTAGTTCATCAATTGATAACAACAAATCATCACCATCATCTTACTAATAATAATAGTCCAACAATTGATAACATCACCATCTTACTAATAATAATAGTCCAACAATTGATAACATCACCATCTCACTAATAATAGTTCAACAATTGATAACATCACCATCGTCATCATCATCTTACTAATAATAGTTCAACAATTGATAACATCGTCATCATCAACTCACTAAAAATAATAGTTCAACAATTGATAACATTATCATCATCATCATCATCTTACTAATAATAGTTGAACAACTGATAACATCCATTGTCATCATCATCATCATCTTACTAATAATAGTTCAACAATTGATAACATCATCATCTCACTAATCATAGTCCAACAATTGATAACATCATCATCGTCATCATCATCTTACTAATAACAGTTCAACGACTGATAACATCATCATCTTAATAGTACTAGTTCAACAATTGGTAACAACAATCATCATCATCTTACTAATAACAGTTCAACGACTGATAACATCATCATCTAAATAATAATAGTTCAACAATTGGTAACAACAATAACAGTAACAAGAATACTACCACTAATAATGGTGATAATAAAAACAACAATAATGATAATAATAACACTAAGAATAATGATAATCTTGAAAAATTATTACATAGCTCCATGCACTTTCACATAGAAAGAAAGATTGAATTAATTCCCCCCCCCCTCCCCCAAGATATTGAATAAACACTCATGTGGGTTTCTTTCTTAAATTTTTTTTTACATCCAGTCCCCATCCTTATCAAGGATAAAAATTATCAGGATAGGAAAATACAACAGCAAGACAACCAAATACAACCACAAAAACAAACAACAGCAAACAAAGACTAGAGAGAGAGAAAAAATGCACACACACACACATACAGTGACACACACACACACACACACATGTACCACACACACACACTTGGCCCCCCAACCAAACCCAAGCACATATATAGGCTTAACCAAGCATCAAACAAGAAAACAAGGTAATTCAAACCACTGAAAGTGAAACTCCCAATAATTTCTCTAGTTGACTGTTGAGACATTAAAGCATTTTTGAGTCTTGAGTCATACCACCACCATCAATCAGCAGAACAAACCATAATTATGATTATATAAAAATTAAAAAACGAAACAAAAACAGTTTTCGTAAAACTAAAAGGGAGAGAGGGAACTTCAAGTTCAACCAATATTTATCATTAATTTTGTGGAAAAAAGACCTGTAGCTTTTATTTTATGGCTTACCATTGGGAAACAACATGAATCAATATCTTAAATACTGACATTATCTTAAATACAGACATTCAACACCATTATCCTGGGTACCCGATTAATCTTGTGGTTTAGTAAGCGTAAGTTGCTAGGCCTAGTGCTGGTCAGTAAACATGTTACATAAACTTCACCGTTGTTATCTAGATAGATGGATCTACAATTTGCAGTACCTCTGGTTCGATTTGGAACGTGAAAGTAGAAAAGTTTTACCTTCTTTGAAGTGGAATCGTTATGCAGTAACTGCCATCAGCCACACTGTATGAGAGTGATTGTACAATGCCCTGTCGCCTAGATCGTTTACAGAGGTGGTTATTTTCGATTTCTGTCTTTCCATGTTGTATAATCTGATAATGTGTACTTGTAGGTGTCCATAGTGCGTGCCTCCCCTTTGAATTTGAAACCTGTCCAAAAAAGTTGGCTTTTTCGTTTTTGTAATCTCTCCCTCTTTTAGCATACAGAAAAAATAAAAATTTGTGCATTTGGACATCCCCAATCAATTACATAATCAAATGGAACTTAAGGTCAACAGCCATGTGCTTTGGTTACACATAACAGTTAGGTTTCGGGTCACGTTGTATCTTGTATAGAGTGCGAGTCAGAAATTTTTTTTTAAAAGTATGAAAACAATGCACAGTGTACGTGTTTTGGGGGTTGAGGCCATAGATTAACGCAAGGTAGTGAGAAAGTGGGAAATGATCATCAAATTAGGATTGCTTATGTTCCTACAGTGTTGACCCGCGTGCTTGTATAATTATTGTGGTGAGGCAGCTAGCAGACAAGAGACTGAGGGTGTACAGTGTTTGCTGAAAAAACCCAAACATTAACTATACCATATTTGTTTGTATTGTCTTGAGTTTTGAGTCAGGGGCTAGTCTTTCACAAAAATGTGGTTTTTATTTATGTGGATGCTTTAGTACGTGCAGTGCGAATGCAAGAGTGATATTTCAAAGGAAAAAAGTACCAGAATTTAACCGTTATGTGTAGCCTTCACCTGTGAGTTAAAAGTGTAAGGGAAATAACTGAATACAACAGTAATAGTTTGTACTTATTTTTTGTTATCTCCCGTATTCGACTTTTTTTTTTCTTCTTGTTTTGCTTCTGCCCAGTTCCTTTTATTTTATCATTAATTTTTTCCCCATACCACTTCAAGTCACAGCAGATTTCTCTGCTGAAATTTGGGCTGCTCTCCCTGGGGAGAGCGCATCACCACAAGAGCAGTGCCACCCATTTGTTTGTTTTTGTCTGCAAGTGTATTTGTTTCCTTATCAGAGTGGCTTTTTTTCTACAGAATTTTGCCAGGGACAACTCTCATGTTGCCCTGGGTACTTTTACGTGGGCTAAATAATTTTGTGTCACACTCGTGACCTCGGTTTATCGTCTTATCTGAAAGGCTAGTACCCAGACCACCACTCATGGTCTAATGGGTGGGGGAAAAGTTTCGGGTCCAAACGGGATTCGAACCACTGCACATTCCGACCCACACTTTTCGTTTTGTAGGCAGGCGGTTTCTCTAGACCACCGATCCATCTGCCTTGGTTACCACTTGCAGAATTTTGTTGTTCAAGATGAATTGATCAGTTCTCAACCATTTTCTTTTCTTCTTTATGCTAATGTCACCATAACTATCGTCGTCATTTACAACATATATTTTCTTCCCTGTCATTTACCATCATTATCCTTCCTCTCTTATTGCGACTACTGCTGGCTGCTGCTACTGCTGTGGTAGGCTTAATTATTGCTCCTTGAAGTTACACTCCAGGCATTGCATTATTTCAAGTGTAAGGTATGTTGTCATTGTGACATGGTCTCTCACAAAGTAAGGAGAAACTGTTTCATTCTAGAATGAAATATAACATTTATGGGTCAATGAAAGCATCATGGATTTATACCACATATTATTTTTCCATGTGTAACTTTGAACAATGCAGGAACAATTGGGAGAGTGTGGTCTTTCAAACCTTCTAGGGGGGGGGGGGGGGGGGGGGGGGTGTAGGTGTTGGGTCTCTGATTTAACCTTCAAACATTCTGGTTAAGTACTGATGATGATGATGGGCGATTCTTCATACACGTGGATCATGTGAAGAAAAAAGAGGATCTTAGTTTCTACCAGTCCTCTGATGAGTGAAGAGACTGATCAATAGATCTGTACAGCTATAAATTGGTTATGTACCAAAGATCAAATATCATCAATAACTGTGATGCTTTTTTTTTTTTTTTTTTTTTAGAGCGTTGGCCATCAGCTGCTTAATTAAACTGTTCAGTCAGGTTGTTACATTTTTTTTTCAAAAAGTGCCTGGTGGTAAAAACTGTCAAGTCATTATTGAGCTTGATCATTATTTAACAGTGAATTTGCAGTTTTACAATCAGGCACCATTTGATAAATAATGTAAATGCCTATTATTACAAAAGTATTACAGGACTACAAAGCGTACTTTTGTAAACAGACCGTTATTGAACACTTAGGCCTAACTGATGCAGGCCACAGTTAGCATAACAGCCTTTGCAGTAGTCAGGCCTGTATCATGTTTGACAGTAGGGGTAGCACAGAAAAGCTTGTGCATGAAGGATACAGTTTTATTTAGAGTGTGTGTGCATGTGTGTGTGTGTGTGTGTGTGTGTGGTGTATGTGCTCGTTTTTGTTTATGTGTCTGTGTCTGTGTGCATGCATGCGTGTGGGCAAACACTTTAGACAAAGAAAAAGAGATATATTTCTTTAACATGGCTTAAACACAACAGAACGTGTAGAAAGGAAGGGAGCTGAAAAGTACTGGCAGTAGGCCGGTATGTGGAAAAAGGAAAGGTGGCGACTTTCACCGCCTCAGTTTAGGCCTGAATCAAGTCCTTAACACTTTTTGTAAGCACACACAATGCATGCACATACACACCCGCGCGCGCGCCCACACACACACACACACACTGATGCATAGTCAATCGTTTTGGCATTGTGATTGCTTTGGACTTTCAAGACGCTCTAATCCAGTAATTATTTTTCTTGTTTGTAAGAGTTTTCTTTTTGCAATAGGTCTCCTGTTCATGGTATTTGCATTCCTATTGCTTTTTATTTTTTTTTTTTTAGGAGAGGGGGGGTAGGAGATGTTTGTATTTGGTTTTTGGTTGCTTTTGTTGGGTGCTCTTGCTCTTGTTTTGGGGGTTGGGCTTTTTTGTTCGTTTGTCTGGGAATTTTTGGTTTGTGTGTGTGTGTGTGTGTGTGTGTGTGTGTGTGTTGTGTGTGTGTGTGTGTGTGTGTGTGTTGTTGTTGACTTCAATTTTACGTCTGTTCACTTTTAGTGATATTAGACGGATGTGTGTGTGTGTGTGTGTGTTTGAAGGTGTATTTTTTTGAGGGGTGGGTGGGGTTTTCTTGGTCAGTTTTAGGGGGGGGGGGGGGGGGGGGGGGGGTACAAACATTGATTTTTTTCTCGTGTGAAATTCAGTAAGTGAAATTTTATTTACATTTTTCATAGGAATTACTGATTTTGTTAGAACTGCATTTTCCTTTTTGTTTATTGTAGTTCAGTAGGTTAGTAATGTAAAGTTTTTTTTGGTGTTTTTGTTTATATTTCACATGCATTGATCCCCTGAAATTTCCTCTCCCATATATTACTAACTAAATCCTCCTTCCACACACACACACACCACACACCACACACCCACCTTCCTTCTCCCCCTCCTCGTCTAATATCACAACTTGTGAAAAGAGGTTAAATGAATTTGAAAACACACACACACACACACACACACACACACACACACACACACACACACACACACACACACACACACACAGTACCACGTTTAAAGTAGAAGGTGTCCTGTACACACACACACACACACACACACACACACACACCCCACTCTCTCTCTCTCTCTCTCTCTCTCTCTCTCCTCTCTCTCACAGACGCACAGTACCATGTTTAAAGTAAAAGGTGTCCTGTACACACACAGTATCATGTTTAAAGTAAAAGGTGTCCTGTACACACACAGTTCACACACATGCACACATTAAACATGCTTGTTCACGAAATGCTACACCGTTCATTCCACAACACGCTGCCTTATACAGATAAGGGAACACGGGCACACCTTGACCTGAAATACATCACAGTATATGACAATATATTTGAATCATTTCAATCCTTAAGACCAGGCTGTGCTGAGGATGCCAGCCATTCCTCTGAGATATTATGCAGTTGACTTAGATCAGTTTCCACCTTGCTTACATAACATATGGAAATCATCGTTCTTTATTAAAATGGATTATCATCACATGAATGCAGTGCTCTACTGTTTCATTTTACATTTGTTTTAATTTACTAACGCATATTATACTCGAGTTTATTTCTCCTACTAAAAGCCTTTATGCTTTTACCTAAAAGAAAAGTTTATTCAGAAATGCACACACATACTGTAGTAAGTTTTATTTGCTTTACTCATAGAAACAGTCGTCGACTTATGCAACCGATTTCCTGCTTTCACACATTATACATATCACTTGTCATTTGTCTATTCCTATATAGCTCTGCACCCTTGGAAAATTAAATTCAAAATGAAATGTAGTCATGTGCTTGTTCATTCGGTTTTCATCTTTGTTTTTCTGAATTTTGTTTTTTGTGCATAATTAACCCCACAAAAAGTCATGCTGACAACGACAAATGAAAATAAATGAATTTATATCACTGGAGAATGACACTTTCACAAGGAAACAAATACATTTGCAAAGAGGAAATTAAAAAAAACAACAGGGAGGGTGGGCTGGTGCTGCTCTTGTGGCAAAACTCTCCCTGGGGAGAGCAGCTGGAATTTCAAACCTTGAACTCTGCCATGACTGGAGGAGGTATACAAATAATCATCAACAGTTCAATGAAAACAGACACCACACATAGCATTGTTCAACATGTAGATGTTTTTGACATATGAAATACATGTACACCACTTTGTAGCTATAAAAATCACCTATCTGATGCAAATGATCAACATTGAAACTTCTGCCCTCTGAAATAAAGGTTTTTCTTTCATCATCTTTTTACACCCTAACTTTGACGAGATTGTCCACAGGCTCTATATTGTAAAGTGTTGGGGAAAAAATAGCCTATAGATTCTTGGGATTATGTGACTGTCTAAGATAGTACACGCTATATATCACTGAATTTGTGTGCGTGTGTGCTAGAATTTTGATAAATCTGACAAATTTTAAAGTGTTTTGCATCATTTTGCATAGGTTTGAATCCATACTTCAGGAACTTATTACATTGTGTAAGGAGTGATTGAATGTTCTCGTGCATTTATATTTATTTCTGACAGGCATTTGAATACATCTAAATGGGTCAGAGCTGTTCCTATTATATGTCTGCTGGACTGATTAATGTAAAGAAGGGAAAGGGCGAGACAAGAGTGGGAGAGAGAGGAAAATACAGATAAAAGGTGTACAATCATCCAAGATCTTGTACATATTCTACATTTCCAAAGCAAACAGTCATTCATGAATGGAACTATGAACAAAGACCATGGTTTTTTTTATTTGTTATTTCTTTTCATCAAGCTTTGGCAATGTGTTTTTCAAATCATTATAACATCTGTTTATTTCAGCTGCGAGCCGGCTACCCAACCCTACTCCAGCCTCTTTTTTCTGAAGGGGGAGGTAGGCTTTTCCCAATGCTCTGACCAGCAGTGGCACAATGACCAACCAACTGACTTGTTTGCTTTTGAATGTTCACACTATTTGAAATATCACAGGCCACAATGATCATGTTCATTCTAATATGCATTTTTTTTAAAGATCAGATTTCCATTGTGCAACTACGAAGCGAGATCACATGTATAGGTTAAGGAGCACTGAAGTGGGAATCTGTGCTTTTCTATTGCTGTTGTGATGGACATGGATTGAGCATGCTTACTCTTGTTGGGTAGTCTTCCATCTTTTCTTTGGCGTTCCCCTTCTGGATTATGGGGTTGTAGTTGGTGGTTCTTTTATGTTCTATCTTCATCGTTTTCCATTTGTCATTTGCTGTAAGCCTGTTGACGCTGTGTCAGTCTTCAAGGTCTCTCGTGCATGATCCTTATTTTATTTATTTATCTATTTATTATTTTATATCGAGGATAATGGAATAAGCAATCATCCTTCCTGCCTTGGTCTGCCCTCCAGCATGTCACATTCCAATATGCTTTTAAATCACAAAAGTATCAAAAAGTAATTCCAGCTATGTTATTTTTAAAGCCAGCAGAAAGTACAAACACCCTAAAAATGTGTTAAACATCAGGTTGCAAGTTATAAAGTTGTGCACAGCTTTCATTTCATTTCAAGTTGTTTATAGCAACCACCAAAGCTTGGACTTTTTTTCAGGAAAAGTCAGTTGGGTGGTCAAGTGCCAGTGGTGTCTGCTCACCGTTTGATAAAACAATGTATGAATATATCCTATGTACAGAAAACGATGTATGAATATATCATATGTACAGAAAACAATATATGAATATATCATATGTACAGAATACAATGTATGAATATATCATATGTACAGAAAACGATGTATGAATATATCATATGTACAGAAAACAATATATGAATATATCATATGTACAGAATACAATGTATGAATATATCATATGTACAGAAAACAATGTATGAATATATCATATGTACAGAAAACAATGTATGAATATATCATATGTACAGAAAACGATGTATGAATATATCATATGTACAGAAAACGATGTATGAATATATCATATGTACAGAAAACGATGTATGAATATATCATATGTACAGAAAACAATGTATGAATATATCATATGTACAGGAAACAATGTATGAATATATCATATGTACAGAAAACAATGTATGAATATATCATATGTACAGAAAACAATGTATGAATATATCATATGTACAGAAAACAATGTATGAATATATCATATGTACAGAAAACAATGTATGAATATATCATATGTACAGAAAACAATGTATGAATATATCATATGTACAGAAAACAATGTATGAATATATCCTATGTATAGAAAAAAACAGACGCAATACTGGTTACAGGAAACATTTGTGGATTGAGCGCTTTGATTTGTTGCTTTACAAGATTCAGCGCTATGTAAATTCCATACATTATTATTATTATTATCATTATTATAATTATTATCATTATCATTATTATTATTATTATTAGCCCCTACAGGAACATGAAACTTCCCCCCCCCCCCCCCCCCACTTATTCAGATGAGCAATTGGATTTGATCATCACATAATTATAACAATAAAATCGAGTTATACAAGTAACCATTTCCAGTTGGAATTCTAGAACAAATTTAACTTGGGTTTGGGGCAATAAAGTTAAAAAAAAAATGACATGTACAACAGAGCAAGGAACCCCTGATAAAACTTACAATCCAAAAGAAAGGCGTCACAAGCTACCGGCAAATAGGGTTTCCAAGTCAACCCTTTCATGGGAGGAAGTTCAAATAAAAGCAGCTTCAACAAATGCAGTACAGTTTAAAATAATGGCCATAATAAAGCTAACCTTGACCCTGGAATAATTGGAAATGACTTTTTTTGGGGGGGGGGGGGGGGGGGGGCGAGGGGGGCAAACAAAGTGGAGGGCATTAACTGAGTAACTTTAATCAAGTCTACCATGCAAAACCACTGTCTAAACATTTCACATGAAGAAGATAGGTTGTAGACATGATTTCAGCCATGTTCAGGTTGTGATCAAGAACTGATACAGACAGCAAGCAACACATGTATATTATCTGTTTGAAGGTGAACAATGTGGGCATTCTTTGAAAGGGTTACATGCAAGTAAACCAATGACAACTGCCCAGATAAAACAGACATTTCAAGCCTCCAAAATAAATACTAAAACATCAAATACCACCCCCCCCCCCCATTACTGAACATGTAAATTTAAATGCATCATGTAATTCATTCAAAAAAAGGGAAATGTTATATTTCAAAGAAAACCATAAAAGGGTATCAGCAATAAACTGCTTCACTCTGCACTTCAAACTGAGTACACACCAAAAAAAGCAAGAATAAAAGCAACGTTGCTTTTTGGTAATTAAGTCCAAGAAAACTATGCCAAAATGTTTCATTACAAAATAAAGTAACTAAAGTGGCCATTTTTCTTCTACTTGAAAATGGATTTAAAGCACCAAAACTCCCCAAAGCGAATGACCCCCCCTCAAAAAAAAAAATCAAACCATTAATACAAACAAGGTTTTGTAAACTGTAAACATTCAGTTTCTAACCAACAACTAACAAATAAAAACACATTTTATTCCATTTTGTTTTTCACAACCCAGGTTTCCTGAGAGCACCAAAGCAAAAGCCAGAAGATAGGCTGAACAACAAAACCACAACCTTGTACCACACTGCGTTTTCCCTGTGATCTGCTAGAATACATTAGGTCACATTTGCTAAACTGGAATTTCAGAATACACATTTGAAGTGAAGTTCAATACTTGCAGAAAAGAAGCAAAATGGACATAACAAGTGATAAAGTTGGACAACTGCAAGAAAGCAGACAATAAATCATGCAGCTATCAGCACTGATCACAGTCAAATCTTTCACTTTAGTCTTGTCAATACAACCTACTTTTTTGAGGGGTGGGGATTTCCCTCACTTATTTCTTCTTTCCTTTCCCTTAAAAAAAAATTGTCTCGTTTTTCCATGATTAAGATTTTTTTCCTACACTACATTGTGGGGCACACACCCTCTTTTTTTTAACCACTCTAAGGATTAAAACAACACACCAGTTCTTGACAGTACATTTGTGCCGGCAATGGAAATCAAAAGACTGCTGGGAGAGCTGCAGATGGAGCAGTCTATTGAATGAGTTAGGGGTGCTATGACCTGGGTAATGGGCATGTCCCTGACCTCCAGCCAAAGTAAAAGACAAGAAGGAAATAAGGTAATAGGGCACACCAATACACAACACATGCAATCTTATACACATAGAATGAAAGGCAAAACTGGCTTACGCACGCCAGATTTTGTTAACAAAAAGGGGACAAATTTTATTTTCTAATGCAAGTTTATTAAAAAAAAAGAAACATGTACACATAAAATTTTGTTAAAATATGCAATTTTTGTGCACCATTCCAATACTCCATATCCATCCTTTCCAAAATAACGGCATTTTTTTTAAAAGTCAAAACTGGTTACATCAACATTTCTTTAAAACATACATACAGAGAGAACTGAAGTTCATGTGTTTCAGTAAGTTATTTTGCTCCATATTGCTCTCCCTTGCAACACACACACACACGCACGCACGCACGCACACACGCACACACGCACGCACACACACACACAGACAGGGCTAAGTGTTGTGCTAGTCGCACAATATAGCCTACGCTGGTGGTGAGAAATGCCTGTGGTATACCATTCCCTAGATTTGCCTGCAGCGCAAGTCCATCTTTCCTACACACATGCCGTGAGAACAGATGAAAAAAATTGACAAAACTGCATGCTCACAGAGACTTGATGTAAAAAGGCACACAAGTGCTTATCCGTTATCCTTGAAATAGAATAAAAAAAAATAAACACGCACACATGGGGGTGTAGGCTATTGTGTGCCGGTGGGAACGGATGAGAAAATTTAGAAAACCGCATATACATAAGGGCTGGATGTTAAAAAAGCACAGAACCTTATTCCATTCTCATAATATTACACACACACACACCACACACACACACCACACACACCAACACACACACACCACCACACACACACACACACCCCCATACTCATTCCCAGTGACCCGAACATTCTACCCCTCCTATTTAACAACGCCCTTTTTCTGTAATGCCCCTTCACTGTCTCCCAGTACCTTCCCCCAATGACTATTCAATAATCCAACTAAAACCAGCATCCCCTTCTGGGTTTTTTGTTTGTTGTTGATTCACCATCCCTTCCAAATTATACAATCTATCATGCATTCTGAAACAACCTGGTTTTTTTAAAAATATACTTTTTCTAAAATGCTTCCCGCCCCCCTCCTCCCCTGAACCTAATCACAGTTTGGCTGTCTGCCCCTTATCCCCATACAGTACAAGAGCGAAGATGAATACCATCTCAAATATAGACATCTCCAAAACAAGAAATCACCCATCTTCAGTCATTACACCTCTTCCCCCATTCCTATAATGCCAGAGCATTCCAAGACCCCTTCAAATTCTAGTACTCCTCCTCCTATCAACCCCAGCAGTACTATCTGATCATAATTATCTGACTACATTCCTGAAGTCGGAATGCTGGGACCTACATGGTGGGCAAAAACGGTCGCGTCTGCCAAATCTAACCATTGGTGAACATCGGAGCTCTGAGCCGAGTAACAAAATAAACATGATTATGATTGACTTTCAATTATGATGACCCTTTTCAAATCATTGTGGTACAATTCATATTGCTGATCACAGTTCGCGTATGAACTTTTGTCTGTTTTTCAAGAGCGAGGTAAAGAGACCTGTGCTTAACTATTTACTCTAACAATTCACTTCAACGCAAAAGAGAAAATGTTCAGCCATAGTGTCAGCATATACCTGTTGTCCACCTGCCTTTTGTGTCCACATGTGGGGCCAGGGTTAGGGTAAAGGTTAGTGTTAGGGTTAGCGTTAACAGTTAATAACAGGTAAGGGTTGTCTGTCAGCTGGTCGGTCTGAATGTTAGAATACATGTGGACACAATAGCACACAGACAAACAGTATGTAGCTATAGACACAATGGTATTTCATTCCATTTAATGTTTTTAGGCCCACCGACCACAAAGGCCATACACAGTTTGCAATAGTGTGGAGCTTCAAGTCCGAATCCTAACAACAGCTAAGGCAATGCATTGGACTTCGGTGTCCACAAATTTTAAGTTTTGTGTTACACAAAAAGTGATTTCAGGTCTAAGACATTTCTGACCACTTACAAAAAAAAATCACAAACATCAACTATTTTCATGTAAGAAAACGATTACAATTCCATACGTCTTAAACAAATAACCCTAACAAAAAAGCCCCCACCAACCCAAATCACTCTATGATGGAACACTAAAGCTCTTGTCCCTCCGTACAGTCGAGCAGCCTCCTCCGTCTGGAGACGGGGCCGCGTCTTTCCGTTTGCTTCCAAGTTGATGCTGGCACAACACGCATGTACGCAGCAATCACACACAGATCCAACCGTACATGCACCAGCCATCTGCTGACTCTGTTGGCAGACAACAAGGAGGCCAGTGAGGCCAGTTGAGGCCATGGGCCATTCAATCAACATTGATGCACTCATCCACAACCACATTCGAATTTCACTATTCACCAACTGTTCAAAAATACTGAACACAATACTTTGAATAAAAAACAATTTGAGATTTAAAATAGGAGAAAAATGATCCCTTTAAATTAGCCAAGTAAACATCCATCTTGCAAATCTCAATCCATCTATCTATGCACATGCCAGGGCGTAAGGGGGATTATGCATACATCCATTCTCTCATCGATCTCCACAAACACTCGCCACAGTCCCACGAGGCACATTACAAGATTTGTATTTTTACAGTACAACACATTATCAGATCCTATGTATCAATCATTGAATCGCTATCATATATTGGAAGTTGTACGATTGGATTGTTTTTAAATTCATAAAACTCTATTGATGAGCACAAACCTATACGTTGAAGAAAGTACGACTGCAAATTCAAGCCACACTTTATTACAAAATATGTAGAAAAACAATTCTGCTTACCAGACACATAAGTCTTCAGATTGCAACCAGACACTCAATGTTGATAAGGAACATTTTGCAGATGGCACCTTTCAGTAGTCATCAAGTTCTAACACAAACCAATCATTTACATAATACACAACACTCATCGTCAGCGAACAGTAAAACAGATTTCTTCTTCGACTTCCCAACACTCGCTCCTATTCCCAGTGACAAACAAATCAGAATTGAATCTCATTAACTAACCGATCGTCAATCACTGAACAGCATCCAATCTAATGCATGCAGAATCACACAAAAATCATCATATGACACTGATTTTTCCAAACCTCATTCATACATTGTAATCAGCTAGCATTTGCAAGCCATAGGACATGACACAAAACCAAGAAGCAAAAAACACCATTCTCGCTTTATAACAAACGTTCCTAATTTCGAAGGCACCTAAATTATGTGGAGGGAAACACTGAATGACATCTAAGTTCAGTTCTGCAGCACACCTTATACTGATATTCACAGTCTTCAGTTCTCTGTCCATGGCGATGTGAAGGAACATTATTAAAGATTTTCAAGTTCTGACTTATGTATCGGATAAAAATCAAGATATTACAGCATGCATAACACCAGTAATTCAATTTGAAAGACAGTCATATTGCTAAAAATCACATAAATTTCTAGGACAGACTCGACTAGTGAAATTCAAAACTTATCTTGGTATCAGACAAACTACAATTCATACACTGAGAATTAAACATACATATCAAAGACCAACCAAACCACATGATGAAAAAAAAAAGTATGCTGATACTTCGTTCGTGACGCAGCCTTCATCGTAAATCAGATGAGAGTGCTCGCATTCGTTGCCTTCATTTCAATGGGAACACATGTAGGACAGACTAACACAAGTGAAGTCAGGTAGCAATCATCTCCCACTTACCAACAAAGAGCAATGATATGAGAACCCATGACCAATCGATGTACATTGAAGACCTTCAGCACATCATTAGAATTAATTAGACATTCAGAGGGCCAGATAAACGTTACTCAAACATCGTACCTGGTAATTTAAAACTGATTAAAAAAATCGAGAAAAAGAATCTACATTATACAAGTAAATTACCCATCGTAATTCATCTTCTCATTCATTAGACACAAAAAACAGATTCTAAAAAAGTACCATCCCATGAAGCAAGAACAATTAAACATCAACACTGTTAAAATCGACTAATATTGGAATAAGTTGTATCTCTTTAACAGTACATAGGAAAACAATACGCTATTGTGCACAATGAACAATGTCATGTAGCTCCTTACAAACATTCAGTCCAAATTCTTTACTCCACATCTCTACTTCAGCAGAACCACATATGAACATGTATCAGTGACCTTCAAGTCTCAATGTTTACATCACATTATTTAACAAATACACAACTCAGCAAATTGTAGCAACATGCAAAACAGAAGGATTTCTGCATCCAGCATGGATGCCCTATTCCAGTACGGTTGACAGATGCAACCAAATGTCAAACACTCCTCGGATAGAATAAACGAGCATGATGTCTTGAATGAAAAATAATCTTGCAACCTTTTCCCATATCACAGGAAATCCCCCAACCCCAGGATACGATACCCTGCAAGTCACAAGCGTATTGTTAGAACTGGTATATCACGCCAAAGAATTGTATGGAGGAATGCCATCCACCTTATGAGGAACATCATTCTGAACTGAGTGCAGTCCCCTCACTTCTGATACACATGTACATGCCTTTCCACTTTTTCAGGTCGAACAGCACCAGCAGATGACAGTCATACGGAAGATACAGCCCAGAGAGCCATTCAGACAGCAATGACAATGACAGCCACACATCATCGCAGCAGATAACACACCTGGAGAGATGACAGCACTGTGAGCAGATGACAGCCACAATCATCACTGAGCAAATCGATAAGACCATAACAGCAGTGAATCCAGCACCATCATGAGCAGTATGAAACAGTTCCACCCCAAGAAGCTAGATGGCATGGAGCAGATGACAGCCCACTAACATACAGCTGAGCAGAGAAGCCTCACTCATGGAGCAGATGAAACATGGAGCAGATGACAGCCCCACTCATGGAGCAGATGACAGCCCACTCAGGAGCAGATGACAGCCCCACTCATGGGCAGATGACAGCCCATCGGAGCAGATGACAGCCCACTCAGATGGCAGATGACAGCATGGAGCAGATGACAGCCCCACTCATGGAGCAGATGACAGCATGGAGCAGATGACAGCCCCACTCACGGAGCAGATGACAGCATGGAGCAGATGACAGCCCCACTCACGGAGCAGATGACAGCATGGAGCAGATGACAGCCCCACTCATGAAGCAGATGACAGTATGGAGCAGATGACAGCCCCACTCACGGAGCAGATGACAGCCCCACTCACGGAGCAGATGACAGCCCCACTCATGGAGCAGATGACAGCCCCACTCATGGACAGTGCATGAATGACAGCCCACTCTGGAGCAGATGACAGCCCCACTCTGGAGCAGATGACACCACTGGAGCAGATGAACCACAGCCCCACCTCACTGAGCAGATGACAGCATGGAGCAGATGACAGCCCCACTCACGGAGCAGATGACAGCATGGAGCAGATGACAGCCCCACTCATGGAGCAGAATGACACCCCATGGAGCAGATGACAGCCCCACTCATGGAAGACAGATGACAAAGCCCCACTCAGAGAGCAGATGACAGCATGGAGCAGATGACAGCCCCACTCATGGAGCAGATGACAGCCCACTCATGGAGCAGATGACAGCCCCACTCGTGAAGCAGATGACAGCATGGAGCAGATGACAGCATGGAGCAGATGACAGGCCCCACCAGGAGCAGATGACACGCCTGGCATGACAGCCCACTCATGACACATGACAGCGCACCCGTGAGCATACAGCATGGAGCAGATGACAGCCCATCAGGGAGCAGGAAAGCATGGAGCAATGACAGCCCACTCATGAGTAATGACCCGCACTCGTGAAGCAGATGAAGTGGGCAGATGACAAGGCCCCACTCATGAACAGGATGACAGCATGACAATGACAGCCCCACTCATGACAGAGACAGCCATCATGGAGCAGTTGACACCGCACCGTGAAAGACTCCAATGCTCCACAGAACTCGGCCACAAGAGGACTCCCGTGATCACACCATGACTCACCAGCAGGCGTGGTGTACTAGTGGAAGCAAGGAAAACAAGCAACGGGATGACGAGTCCCAATACCTCATGAAGGACACTGTACAACACCGTGTAGGTGGGATACCCGACATACAGGAAACTCATATGTGAACTAGTATGACGATACTTGTAGTCATACTCTCAAGGATGGCGATTACTCGAACCTAAAGAAGGCTAATAGAAACAGAAAGGGACGACCGCGTTGCAATACCTCTTGACAAAGCAGTGGTGGTGATTGTCGACATAAGGAAACCTATCACAATTGGAACGGGACGACCGAGTGGCACTACCTCATGAAGGACTACTGTAGACACTACCTCATGAAGGACTACTGTAGACACTAACCTCTTGAGGTGCTATCTGTAGACATACCTCAGAAGACACTGTAGACACTACCTCTGAAGGATACTGAACACTACCTCATGAAGGACTACTGTAGACACTACCTCATGGAGGACACTGTAGACACTACCTCATGGAGACTACTTTTAGACACTACCTCATGAAGACTTACTGTAGACACTACCTCATGAAGGACTACTGTAGACATACCTCATGAAGGATTTACTGTAGACACTACTCATGAATGACTACTGTAGACACTACTATGAGGACTACTGTAGACACTACTCTTGGAGGACTACTGTAGACACTACCTCTTGGGACTACTGTAGACACACCTCATGAAGGACTACTTTTAGACACTACCTCTGAAGGACTACTGTAACACTACCTCATGAAGGACTACTGTAACACTACTCAGGAGGACTACTGTAGAACTACCTCATGGAGACTACTGTAGACATACCTCATGGAGGACTACTGTAACACTAACCTCATGGGACTACTGTAGACACTACCATGGAGGACTACTGTAGACACTACCTCATGGAGGACTACTGTAGACACTACCTCATGGAGGACTACTGTAGACACTACCTCATGGAGGACTACTGTAGACACTACCTCATGGAGGACTACTGTAGACACTACCTCATGAAGGACTACTGTAGACACTACCTCATGAAGGACTACTGTAGACACTACCTCACGGAGGACTACTGTAGACACTACCTCACGAAAGACTACTGTAGACACTACCTCATGAAGGACTACTGTAGACACTACCTCATGAAGGACTACTGTAGACACTACCTCATGGAGGACTACTGTAGACACTACC
>CM054148.1:7185228-7207737 GCA_028751875.1 Rapana venosa
TTCATTTCGTCCACACACTTGCGCGCATCTGAAAAACTTTTCAATTAATTTTTCTACACTCTATCTTTAGTTTATGATTAATGAGAACACTTTTGATAAACAAGTCTTGCCTTTCAAGGGTTTTAAGGATGTATTTGTAACAGGTTGTCATTTGGTCATTTTCAAAAGGATTCAAGGGCTTGAATCTAAAAATATTTCCATATTTGCCTAACCCCAAAACCCCCCCCCCTGAAAATTGCTAATACGGAAATTCCCTTAAAATGGAAAAAAAATCACATGACACCTTGATCATGTAAAGAGTCTCCAAATCAAAATTGCTACCTAGTGGCCCCAAAAAGGTGGCATTATATTTATATATGCAAAATCTCACCATTGGGATTGCGAACAAGTTTAGACAGTAGCTGTGGAACTAGAAAAAAAGACTTGCTAAAAAACCCAACAATAACAAAAAACAAACGAACAACCCAAGCCACTTTTCCACAATACACTGGCAGAAGACTTTGTATTTCAGATACAGTAGCACGAGAAGGTCAGCTGAAGTCAGTTCATACCACAACTGTGGACCCTTTATTAAAAAAAAAAATTATTATATTGTTATATCGAGGTTAATGGAATAAGCACTTGTGTGCTTTTTATATATCCAGTCCCCGTGTGTATGCGGTTTTGTAAATTCTGTCATGTGTTCCCACCAGCACACAATGGCCAACTCTTACGAAAAGCAGAACAGGATTTTTTTTTTACAAGATTCAGCGCTATATAAATTCCATATATTATTATTATTATTATTTAACGTGTGCGCAAGATGTTTTGAGTGCGTTTGCACATGAGGCCTCCGTTTATAGTCTCATCCCTTTAACAACAGTGAGGAATGTTTAGAACTACACAAAAACCCGGTTGTCATTCTGATTCCCTGTCTAGTGTTTCAGTTTTTCCAGAGAAGGTGTCAGCCTAGGCAATATGAATCTAAGAAAGTACAAGTGGAGGTTCTTCAGTTTTTGATCCAATGGAATGGCGTTTCACTTGTTTAAAAACTTGCTTTCTGTACCTTCAATTTTGGCATTGGATGTTCTTTTGTCATTTGTCTGCTGCCGTGTACTACTATTTTCCACAAAACTGGCGCTTCTTGGACTTTGAAGGCCCATACTTTTTCACTAGGCATAGTTTAAAAAACCCCACAAAAACAAACCAAAACCACCCAACCCTGAATGACACTACAAGGTACTAAACGCACACACACAGACACAGACACACACACACGCACACACACGATAAAACTTGAAAGTGAAATGAAAAGTAGAACGCACTCGTAACAATCCGCCATTTGCATTGGAAAGAAGGGAGGTAAGCATTACTTCGGGGTATTCAAAGGGATCAGTCCTCGTTTAGGGCTACTGCTGAAGGAGATGGCTCAATTTCGTTCTATGAGGCCTTCAGTCCCAGCAGAACTATTTGATTTAAGGACTGTATCATCAAACAGCCACCTGTAGGAGCAGACTGTCATAATACTGAGTTTTTGACCTTCACTTTGCCAGCACTACGCCCATCCTACTTGAAGGCTATTGTCTAAACCAAAGGGAATTTTTTTTTTGCAAAATAAAATTGCATCACATAAACGTTGAATTTATGAATAAAATAGCTGTAACAAAGGTATGTACCTTAATCTTTTTGGCAACAATCTTTTGTCACGGTATTCCCTTAATGGAGGCAAAAACCGGTCACATATGCAAAACTCTTACTACTGGAGAACCTCGAAGCTCCAGTCAAGGAACAGCCCCCCCCCCCCCCCAACCTAAAAAAAAAAAAGAAAACCAACAAAAACAAAACAAATCCGTCACCAGAATATAAGGTATGGCGGAATACTATATCATATTTATGCATTAAATAAACCATTTGAAACATTTCAACAATTTATGAATAGCGCCACCACTTTTTTTTGGGGGGGGGGGGGTATCTTTCTTCCCCTGGAGGTCCTCTAACTTAGCATGTGTAGCATCCTTTCACACGTTAAAAACCATCTACCCTATCTGTTGTTAAAAAAAAAAAAGGACACAGCCGATGGCATGGTTGACGTGGGAAAGGGGTGGGTTCTGCCATATTCAGCTTGAACAAAACACTGCCCTTGCAGTGCCCCCAACTGCTCAAAACTGTGTAGGCCTAAGCGTTGAAAAAAAGAGGGGGAAAGGGATGGGACAGGGGCCGAGATAGCCTGGTGGTTAGAGTATGTGCTCATCATCTGGAAGCCCAGGTTGGGCTACAACCCAGAGGCCTGTTCAGGGGGATGCTCCCCTGTTGCTCACACCAGCGTCAACTCCACTCCCCAGAAAGTCCTTCCCAAGAAAGTCTATAAGCCGAGGTTCTGTGTGTGACGGCATGCCGAACATGTTAAAAACCTGTTCAGTATTAAATCTTCATAAGAAAATACCACGTATGCCGCTGGGAATGGATGAAAAATTGCAAAGCCCCATGCACACGAAAACTGGATGTAAAAAAAAAGCACAGGAGTGCTTATTCCTTTATTCTTGAACAAAAAATGCAGTCACAGGAGTGGGAGCTCATGGAAATATTGCCTCACCCCGATGATGTAATTTTTTCTTCTACAACCTGGAATACAAAGTCTTTCTCCTCCCGCTTGCTTTTCAACATGGTTTTATTCCTTTATTTAACATCCAGCCTCAAGACGATTTTTATTTTCAGCCGAAGATCCCCCACCCCATTCCCTTTCATCCCATTTCTGTTTCTGCCTTCAGCAGCCAAATCCCCATCACACTGCCAACCTATATAGCCACGCGCGTGCGTGCGTGCGTGTCGTGCGTGGTGGGGTGTGTGTGTGTGTGAGGGTGGAGGGGAGAAGAAGAGAAAAGAGAGAGAGAGAGAAGAGAAAGACTACTTGCGATTTGTTGCATGTGTGAAATGGTTGAATGCAAGCGCTTTGATTTTGTTTTTACAAGATATATTCATTCCATATATATCATTATTTCAAACATGACAAGGAATAACAAACAAAATCATTCCACTACACACAAAGAAAAACGGTTACCGGTGGTAGCCTCAGGGGGAACATTGCACTGACGATGCATCCTGTGGATTTTTTGCCTGCCTATACAACACGATCTTGCGTCCGTGGACGGCAAATCAGAACTGACCATGTAGGCTTGGCCAGCAGTTAGTTCAACACTGACAGTGGGTGAGCAGAGTTCCTCTCCGCGTGTATCACGGACGGCCATCAGCGTTGACAGTCAGAGCTTTTTGGAAAACATCTTTTTTCTTTCTTTTTTTTCCTTCTCCGATCCCCCCTCTCCCCCCCCCCCCCCCCCCCCTTTTTTAATCACTGTCCAAACTGACTGACGTATTTCTTGAAAGAAGAAAGAAAGGACACACACACACACACACATACACACACTTACACACACACATACACACATATACGCATACACACACATTCACTTGACTTCACACACACACACACACTTTCACTTAACTTCCCCACACACACACACACACACACCACACACACACACACACACAAACACACACACACGCACTTTCACTTGACTTCACACACACACACTTTCACTTGACTTTACACACACACACTTTCACTTGACTTCACAAAGAAATTAAAATTGTTAATATTCTTTTTTTTTTTTAATCGAGAATAACGGAATAAGCACTCATGTTTTTTTTATATTTTTTACATCCAGTCCCCATGTGTATGCGGTTTTGTAAATTCTGTCATCTGTTCCCACCGGCACACAATGGCCTACTCTTACGAAAAGCGGAACAGGATTTAACGTGTGCGCAAGATGTTCTGCGTGCGTTCGCACACGGGACCTCGGTTTATAGTCTCATCCGAAAGAGAGAGAGAGAGAGAGAGAAGAGAAAAGAGAGAGAGAGAGAGAGAGAGAGAGGGGAGAGAAAAATGAGGGGGGCTAGGGGTGGGGGGGGGTGGGGTGGGAGGGATGAAGTTGGTTAATGCATGGGAGAAGGAATCTCAAAGTATTAAGAGATGCTAAGTAACAAAAACACCTTTGTGTTGTGAACTCATTGAACTACACTTCTGCATTTCTAACGCTATCTAACACAATGAATTGTTTCAAGGAAAAACGGAAATAAATATTAATTACTAAATTTGACATAAGAAGAAAGTTTTACAATGTAAATAAAGAACACCCCCCCCCCCCCCTTCCCAACAACAATCAATGACAACGCCCCCCCCCCCCCCCCAAACCCCACTTAAACCAATAAAAACTGGCGTGTCGTGTCTGCGTGGTGTGTGTGTTTGTTGTTTGTTTTGTTTTTTTTAAATGTCTATTCACTACATGTGATTTAGACACACCCGCATTCACACCAAAGGACCTATTTTAACACCCAAATCTCTCTCTCTCTCTCTCTTCCTCTCTCTCTTCTCTCTTCTCTCTCTCTCTTTCTTTCCCCTACACGCATCCACATCCACACACACATAAGTATTTTAAATATATACATATATAAATATATATTTTATATGCATATACTATATATAATATATATATATATATTATATACATATTATTATATAGATATTTTATAGATTATATATGTATTACAGTAAAGGTTTTACGGGTGAAGAATTAGGATTTCAGCAACTGGACACTATGAATTGCTGAAGTCATATAAAACTTCTTGACTAGTGGCATATTCTTAGAATATCTAAACCTCCCCTTTTATACTGTCAATAAGAATTGGGCAATCAAACAACAAAGGGGTGGACTAAAGTGGAATAGAACAACAACATTTACATTTTTGATATTTAGTATTCATGCATTTAACTCAGTTTAGGTATTAGAATTTCAAATTTCGTGGGAAAGGAAACTGTTGATAATGTTTTTCTATAATCTTTGAATGTATGCATTTCATTAATTAGAATGAATTTCATAAACGACAATGCAAGATTAGAATCAACATTTCAGTACTGTATTCAGAGGCACCTGTTTTGCCAAGAATAAACCCAGCTCATTCGATAAATTCCACATGAAGGGATCCACAAAAAGTTATGCCGATGCCTCTGCTGCAATGAATGTATCGGGAAATTTTATCTCAAATACATTATCATTCCTTATTTTACCATGCCATGACTTTAATGCCATAACACTGCCTTGAGTCAACGCAAAACAGAATTTGGCAAACATCAATAGCAGTATCAGACAAAAAAATTCAAAGCCATAAAATTTGCAAAAAATTTCCCAGAAGTAAAAATAGAAAAATGTTGCCTAAATGAAAGATTTTTGAACTTTTAAAGTCGAATCACATATGCAGCACCACTTTTGCCTGTTTCTAATACAGATCCGTCATATACACTTTTAAGTGATTAGAATAATTATTTTCTAAGTGACTTTTTACATAAACGGTAGAAGATTTGATCTTCATTTTTCTTTATTTCCCTGTAGTCAATGTCAAATTTAGCTGAAAAAATGTTCCCAAGGAGGAAATTTGTGGAACAATCGGAAAAATTTTGGAATTGTTGATATATCGATGTCATTTTCTTTCATAAATGTGTCGTATAATTTTAATTGGCTGCAGAAATAAATATTGCGTGCCCGTTTAGGAAAATCAGTGTCTTGATTAATAAATATTTCTTCTTTTACTGAATTTGGAATAGAGATACTACAACCACATATTTTGATACTGCCATTTTTCGCTGATCAGAAAGAGATAGTAAATGAGCTTCTTTATAAGTTTTTAGCTGTATTTGCATGCCCCGGGAAACACCAAGAGCTATCTTTACTGCTTTACTGTCTAGACTTTGAAATTTTTAAGTAGATAACTGCAGCAGAAAAAAAACTTCTTGCCGAAATATTAATTTTGAACGTACCAAGGACAGAGCCAGATGTATCAGAGTCGTAGTGTCTTGACCTCATGCCTAGAACTTATTATCTTTAGGAAATTAAGTCTTTTCCTAGCTTCATTATCTTTTGGGTTTGGGATGGGGCATCTTCCAATTCAACTTTCTAGTTAAAAATACACCTAAGAATTTGACATCTGTTTGTATTGAAGCACCTTTCCTTCTAATTTCAGTTTTGGGTTTAATTTTAATGCGTTGTCACCGTTTTTAAAAAGCACAAGACACGTTTTTTCTGCTGATAATTCTAATCTGTTTTCTTTCATATAACTACAGAATTTATCTAATTCTTCCTGATATATTTTTCAACATAATTGATCACTCTCTTTTTCGTGTTTTTCCTAAGTGACGTTTTATCCAAATAGCAATATCATCTGCATACTGAACAACTTGAGTATTGGGTGACAAAGAGCTAGGGAGATCATGTACAAGAATAGAAAACAAGATAGGTGCAAGTACTGATCCCTGTGGTATACCCAAGTCGATAGCTTTAAAAATGAGTACACTGAACCTAATTTAGTGCAAATTGATCTATCCAAACAAGAAATTTTGCAGATATTTATATAATATGCCATTAATACCAATGTATTTTAATTTATGTAGCAATTGATCATGACAAACTCTATCATAGCTTTCTTTACATCAAAAAATGGGGCTAACACACTTTTTCGTTTGGAAAATTGCTTTTAATTTATGTGTTAGTTTAAACTAAGTGGTCAGAAGTACATCTTCCCTTTCGAAACCCACCTGAATTTTTTGGGATCACATTATTCTTTTCACAAAATGAAATAAACGCTTATGTATAATTTTTTCCATTATTTTACCCACATGAACTAAGAGCAATTGGCCTGTAGCTATCTATCGATGACCGCAGTTTACCTTTCTTCGGGTTTGGGGACTACAATCGCTGCCTCCAGATTTTAGGAAGAGCGCCATTTATCCAACAGTTCTGGAAAAATGAAAAGAGTAGCCTTTTCCATTTTAAAGGCATATGAGCCAGCATTTGATAAGATATACCATCAGCACCAACAGCCGTCTTGTTATGTGTAAATGAATCTAAAGTTTCACTAAATTCATCATATTGAATGGGGGCATTTGGTGTGTGTGTGTGTGTGTGTGTGTTGCAGAACGACTTGAGATCTCTTGATCCTTCTCCATATTTTTTTTTTTTTTAGCAGATTCTCACAAGTCTCTCAAGACCATTTTTGTTTTTAACACTAAGGATATTGTACCAACAAATGAAAGCAAAACACCCTCTATGTAAGACTTGTAGAACAAAGAAAGAATCTTGTCAAAAAATAAATAAAGTTTCTTTAGAAAATACACACATTGTTGTAATAACAATAAATGGAACTTGTATAGCGCTATATCTTGCAAAGACAAATCAAAGCGAATGCATTTAACATAATCTTACACAGTCATGCAATCAATCACAAATCATCAATAGTTTAAACAAACAGATATAACAAACATGGTAGCTGCAGACCAAATCCATGAAATAAAATTGCAATAGTCAAATGTTTTTCAAAAGCACATACACACACACACACACCCCAACACACCAACAAAAGTCATTATTTTAGCGGGTTGATAGGATATGGGTTAGTGAAGGGGGAATGTTGTGATTTTGAAACAGGAGGGGGGAAATCTTAGTTTTAAATAAATATGTCTTGAGGGTGGATTTAAAAGTGTCATAACTAGGTTCTGGCGAAGAGAGAGAGAGGGAGCCATTTTTAGGTCAATAGACCCGAAATAGAGAAAGAGCGGTGGCCAATGGTGGATTGGTTGAGTCTAGGTATTCCTAGGCACAAGGTATCTGCAGCAGAACGGAGGGAACGTGAAGGAGTGTACAGATTAAGACATTCACAGAGGTAGGAGGGTGCAGTTTTGTGGAGACATTTGTAACAGAGGGTACTGATCTTATATTCTACTCTCTGTGGCACAGGCAGCCAGTAGAGAGATCGCAAGAGAGGGGTAATGTGGTCAGATCTTTTCTTTCTTGAGATGTATACGTTGAAGGGAGTTGGTAGATGATGCTGGCAGACCAGACAAAAGAGAATTGCAATAGTCCAGACTTGAAAGAATGAGAGAAGTGACAAGTTTGGCTGTTGCATCGGTGGACAGGTACTTTCGAATGGCACTAATACACCGTAATTGATAGTAGCATGACTGGCAGGTCTGTGTGATGAATTTTTGCATAGAGAGTATGTTGTCGATAACAACACCTAGATACTTCACAGCAGTAGATAGAGGGGCTGATGCATTGCCGAGTTCTTTTGAAGTTGTTGTAATGAAAGAGAGTTTGTGTTTGGTCCCTACCAGCATGGCTTTGGTTTTATCTGCATTTAGCTGTAATTTGTTCTGTGTCATCCAGTTTTGAATATCTTCAAAGCAGTGGGCCATATTTGCCAGGAGAGAAGGCAGATTTTCAGGAGTAACACTGCTTTGAATCTGAGAGTCATCTGCGTAAAAATGATGGTTGATTGTTGGTTGATGGTTGTACTCCCCCCTCCTTTAAAAAAAACGAAGAATCCGCTAACAGTTTCAAATGGGTTGAAGGGAGAGCACTTTTTGGGCTCTTCCAGCTTATTCTGTGACTGCAACCAAAATATCTGTTCTAACTAGTGGGGAAAAGCCTCTAGTGACATGTTTAGCGACACATAATCTGCGCTGATCAGTAGTTTTAAGTGTTTAATGTATTTTGTGTCTTTAATGTGGTAAGTTGTGATTTATTGCAACGAAGAAAGAGGTGACAGGAAGCTTCTTGTCCATAATCAGTATTAAATCTATCTCAAGTCAAAAATAAATGCACCCCCAAAAAACCCCCAACAACAAACAACCAAACAAAAAATCCCCCACAAACAACAAACAAACCAAACGAAAAAGAATACCATAACCCGCCCCCCCCCCCCCCCCCCCGAAAAATAAAAACTCCAACAAAAAGCAAACCATTCTTGTATTTTCAATCCATAGGCATATACAAATTATCTTGACCAAATGTAATATCGCTCTTGCTTTTATGATAACATTCCAGATAAAGATTTTCAAGTTTGACATAGGACTAGCGTTGATTCCTAACAAAAATATTTTATGAACTCTGAAGAATCTCACGGTTTAGTAATTGGGTCTTCTCTTGTTTAGATAACAACTTTTTACATCTACATAGGATTTTGTAAATTTTTTCCATCCGTTCCCACCGGCACAAATGGCCTACTCTTCCAAAAGGCGAGATAGGTTTTAATGTGTACACACCGATGCGTGCTTTCACGTGGTTTGTGTGTGTGTGTGTGTGTGATATTTCTGCCTTTTGATTAAAAAAGGAAACATCTGAAAACAGAGAAAAACTACAACCGGCACTTGAGGCAGTCACAAAATTAATGTGGGAGTATTCATTGTTGACAGCCTCCATTGAAAATGCATTGCACCATTTGTCAAATATGAATACAAATGTGACGATAGATCGCGACACACATTTTCTAACCAGTTATCATGTTTTCATAAACCCCTTTGAAAATTATTCTATCCCCTCTCTCTCTCTCCCCCTCTCTCTCTCTCTCTCTCTGGGGGACGGGATAGCCTAGTGGTTAGAACATTGGACTCGCAATCTGACGACCTGGGTTCGATTCCCGTAAAATGTCAGTAGAATACCTGAAAAAATTGACATTATTGGTATACTGACTTTTTTTCAAATAAAAAAAATGTCGTCTCTATACAATCATTTTACTCTCTATAAAAAAACCCTCAAAACCCTCTCTTTAATATCCTTTCAATCTAAAAGTGTCATCTCTATCCAAAACTGTGCTCTCCATGCAATCCATTTTTAAATATATTTTTTTTAATCCGAAAGTTTCCTTTCTATCGAAAAATGTCTTACATCCAAAAAAATCCTAATCTGCCCGAACATACCCTTCATAGTCTAACAGGTGGAGGTATACACATTCAGACAGACACATGAAAAAAAGATAACAGGGTACTGTGGTAGGGCAGGTCTACTTCACACACACTTACACACACACACACACACACACACACAGGGGCCTGCTCGCACACACGCAGGCGCATGACCACACACACACACACACACACACGGATTCAAATTTCAAGATTGAATTCGCCTTTGACCCCTTTTGGGGCATGGAGGATTTCAGTCAACAAAATCAACTGCCAGGTATACATTTTGCATTAACAAAAACCCCCATTGATAACACTGTAATGTGACAGAAGTAGATTAATGTAGTCAGCCCTTTACATTAATGTCATGCAGCTTTACTCTTGGCTATAATTTTCCCCACTTTTAACACTGTCCTTCCCCTCCCTCCCTCGCTCCCTCCCCCCCCCCCCCCTAGAGCCAAATAATTCAACCATGTTTGGCAATCCAATGCAAACACTGCAGAGGGAGGGGGGGGGGGGGGGGCAGGTATGAAGGCAAACACCTTGCTTGAAGACGGCGTCAAAATGATGGTATATGTTCAGTCCTCCTCATGTCAAGTAAGTCTGATGTCACCTGCAACACCCACATTTTTTTTCTCTCCTGTAAAACCTCACAACATTTTAGGTAACAATATAGAATTATATGTGCAAGATTTTTACATCCAAAAGGGGAAAAAAAAGTACACCCTCTCCCCTTTAAAAAAAGGAGAACAATATGTATATTTCCTAGTGACGTCATCGTCCCACTTGGGGAGGATCGAATATATCTGCCCCTTCCCCCCACCCCCCTGAAAAACCACACACACACACCACCATCACCACTCATGTGCTGTAGTTGCCCAAGCCAGTGTGTCACAGTGATAGTCTGCTAAAGACACAGAATATGACTCACGAACATGTAAAAGCCAGTATGTGTGTCGACTGTCAGGCCTTTAAACACAATGATGGATATCAGCACAGGAAAAGGGCACAGACAGGGTGGGGTGGTAGCAACTTCGCTTTTACTTGACACAACCAGACTGAGGAAAAAATATCCAGTACACACACACACACACACATACAATACACACAGTGCGCGCGCACCACACACACGCACACACACACCACACACTTTCGTCTTTAGTTCTCTCCTCATTCCTCACTCATTTCCTTTTTTCTTCTCTCTTCTTTGCAAAATGTAGCCTGAGAGAGGAGGAGAGAGAGAGAGAGAGAGGAGAGAGAGAGAGAGAGAGAGAGAGAGAGAGAGAAGAGCACTTTTTTTTTACAACCAGTCCCCGCCCTTTGGGATACATCATCATAATAAAATAAGCCCTTGCATATACACTCACACAGTGAAACAACCCCCACCCCCACAATTAAAATAGTGACATTTGGCAAATGGAAAATACATCACGGAATTCATTAATTTTCTTAGGGAAAGTAACAGCAATATAAAATACACAAACCAATGTCTATAACCAGACTTTAGGAGATTACCCCCAAAACAACGGACACCCCATGTTTCATGCGTGTACACACACAAAAACACCACAACACACAACACACACCACAACACACAACACACCATGTACCAATGCCAAAATCAATCTTTGTGATTATCCTATATAGTCATACAAATGGAATCTACACTTGAAATTAAGCTATACATGATTGTTACACTTAAAACATTAAGATATTGGAAAAAAAGCATTCACTAAAACTCAAATACAGTTAACATATGCACAAAAATTGAAAATATAAAATCTGAATAAAGGAGTCATCAGGATACAAACTGTAAATACGACAATGGAATCTATAAGCAAAACAATAACAGGAGAGAGAGAGAGAGAGAGAGTGTACATTTCAATCCATGTGATATTGCATAACATTTTCAATTCACCAACACTATCATCATTAGCACTGGCTGTGATTGACATTGTACAGGTTAAATCATACTACAGGTACATAAGGAAGTAGGATAGTGAACATTATTTTAAGAAATCAGTTACAGTTAATAGAGTTCTAGTTCTAATGCCAAAATCAATCTTGGTGATCATCATCATCATACAATATAGTCATAAAAATAAACATCTGCACCTAAACATGATAGGTAAGCTACACACACATCATTGCTACACTCAAAACAATCAGATTTTGGGAAAAAAGTATTCACTGCAGCTCAAATACAGTCAACATACGCCAAAAATTGAAATATAAAATGTGAATATAACCTCATCAGAATACAAACTGTAAACAGAACATTTAAATCTATAAGCAAAACTATAAAAGGAGAGAGAGAGACAATGACAATGACAATGACAAATTCTTTTATTTCGATGATAATGAATAAGCACACATGTGGAGAGAGAGAGAGAGAGAGAGAGGAGAGAGAGAGAGAGAGAGAGAGAGAACAATGTCTTGTATTCTAGAACAGATAGTACTGAATATATAGTTCTAAAAACCACAATACCATCAACACTCTTTATGATTAAATTCGTACAGATCAATACATACTATAGCTATGATAAATACATTTCTTGTAATTATAATGTAGTAATAACCTCCCCCCCCATCCCTCACCCAAAGTTCATACTTTCGTAAACTCACTCACAAGTACACAACAATGAAGATATCAGTGGAGAGAGAGAGAGAGAGAGAGAGAGAGAGAGAGAGAGAGAGGTTTGTTCCTTTGCCCCCAGAACTAGAGCAGGCAACAAAGAAGACTATTTGCCCAATCTTTTTTAAAGTGCTCAACCCCCCCAGCTCAACCATGTCAACACACAGGCATCCAGCCGGTCCCCACCACTCGATGAGAAGGAAGGAGAGAGGAAAAGAGAGGATGAAAAAGGAGAAGGGGAGGGGGGGGGGGAACGTAAATATCCCCCCCCCCTCTCTGAGCTGAATAGAAAGCAGAGAGAGAGAGAGAGAGAGAGAGAGCGAGCATATAACTGTTAATCATAAACATGAATTGGACTTTTAACCGATTAAGAAAAAAAAACGTGAAAAGGAGAAAATGCAGTCAGATGATATTGTTTAAACAAACTGATATTACAAGGATGGTAGGCTGAAGACCAAATCTACGAAATAGAAATTAAAATAGTCAAAACCAGTTTTTCAAAAGCACCCAAACACACACCAAAGTCGTACATTTTGGCAGGGTGCCGGGACATCAGTTAGTGAAGGTGGGGGCAGTTCTGATACGAAACAAGAGGGAAAAATTTTAAGTTTGAAATAAATGTCTTAAGGCTGGATTTAAAAGCTTCATGCAATGATATTTGTACAAGTTTGAGAAATAAAACTACAATATCAACTAACAAACACAGGAAGAGAACACACACATGACAAATGAGCAAAATTTGGAGCGAAGCATTGTAATGGGGGTCCTGCAGCATACATGTCCCTTTATCTAACTTCGATGGCAGCATTTGGGGAATATTTGAGTAAGGACCATGCCTTTGGCCTGCCCTGGCCTCTGTGAGTTTTGGCTTTTGGTTGAGCACTCTTCAGAGGTCCTGACAATGTTTGTCTACACTCATCCTCTGTGTTACATAACAGCAAGACACCCTCCATAATTAAGAAGTGCCTATTGCTGCCCAAAGAATACACACATATTCTTGTGGTCTACCAGTGCTGTCAGAAAAAGATGAAAATAGAAAGAGAAAGAAAATATATGAAAATAACAGTGCTAAAAATATGTATATGAAAATAAGTGGCTAACCAATCTTTGTGCCTTATGTTTTTTAGGGATCCTTTTTTCCTATCAAAAGGATGCAAGGGAGATCATACAGTCTGTATCCATCCAATGGGTCTATTATAGCTGGATAGCAATGTTAACCCTGAACATTGTCAGGTACTTTTTGAGTGTTGACACAGGCAGAAGAAGTTGAAAATAAATGGCCTATACTTGGATCTCAGAAGAGATGCTATTTCCCACTTCACCAATCATATAATTGACAAAATATAGTGAGGAAAAACAAGTGCAGGTAACCATTTACAACCTCATTCCCATCATAAAAATGAGTTTTGTCCAAGAATCCCCCAAAAATCAATAATAATAAATAATAATAAATGGAATTTATATAGCACTATATCTTGCAAATACAAATCAAAGCGCATGCATTCAACCTAATCTGACACAGTCATGCAATCAATGATAAATAATCAATAGTTTAAACAAACAAATATTACAAACATGGTGCGCTGCAGACAGAATCTATGAAATAGAATTTCAATAGGCAAATGTTTTTCAAAAGCACACACACACACACACACACACACAGGTCGTATACTTTAGCAGGGTGATAGGACATGGGTTAGTGAAGGTGGGATAGTTCTGATATAAAACAGGAGGGGAGAAATCTTAAGTTTGAAATAAATATGTCTTGAGGCTGGATTTAAAAGTGTCATAACTAGGTTTTTGAAGAAGAGAGAGAGGGAGCTCATTCCAGGTCAATGGACCTGAAATAGAGAAAGAGCAGCGGCCAATGGTGGATTGGTTGAATCTAGGTATTCTAGGCACAAGGTATCTGCAGCAGATCGGAGGTAACGTGAAGGAGTGTACAGGTTAAGACATTCACAGAGGTAGGAGGGTGCAGTTTTGTGGAGACATTTGTAACAGAGGGTACTGATCTTATAATTTACTCTCTGTGGCACAGGCAGCCAGTGGAGAGATCGCAAGAGAGGGGTAATGTGGTCAGATCTTTTCTTTCTGAGAACTAGGCAAGCTGTGGAGCTTTGTACACATTGAAGGGAGTTGGTAGATGATGCTGGCAGACCAGACAAAAGAGAATTGCAATAGTCCAGACGTGAAAGAATGAGAGAAGTGACAAGTTTGGCTGTTGCATCGGTGGACAGGTACTTTCATATTGCACTAATACACTTTAATTGATAGTAGCACGACTGACAGGTCTGAGTGATGAATGTTTGCATAGAGAGTGTGTTGTCAATAACAACACCTAGATACTTCACAACAATGGATAGAGGGACTAATGTATTGCCGAGTTTTATTGAAGCTGTTGTAATGGAAGAGAGTTTGTGTTTTTGTCCCTACGAGCATGGCTTTGGTTTTATCTGCATTTAGCTGTAATTTGTTCTGTGTCATCCAGTTTTGAATATCTTCAAAGCAGTGGGCCATATTTGTCAGGAGAGAAGGCAGATTTTCAGGAGTAACACTGCTTTGAATCTGAGAGTCATCTGCATAAAAATGATGGTTGATTTGATGACGTTTTATTATATGTGACAGTGGGGAAGTGTAAATAGTGAAAAGAACAGGGCCTAGAACTGATCCCTGTGGGACTCCACATTCCAGTTTGGCAGGCATTGATTGAATCTTGTTTACTGCAACTGTCTGGAATTGGTCAGTAAGGTATGAATTAAACCAGGTGAGGGCTGTACCAGTAACACCGAACGTTTTTTGAAGACAGGAGAGAAGAAATGAGTGGTCTATAGTATCAAAGGCTGCTGATAAGTCAAGTAGAGTGAGAAGGGAGATTTTCCCTGAGTCAGAAACGAGTAGAAGTGTGTTTATAGTGTGTACTAGGGTGGTTTCAGTGGTGTGGTTGACGCGATAGACAGACTGAAACTCAGGAAGAAGATTATTGGAGAGAAGGTGGTTGTTGAGCTGGTCGAGAACAACTTTTTCAAGGACTTTAGAAATAAAAGGTAGATTGGAAACAGGTCTATAATTCTTCAGAATGTTAGGGTCAAGGTCATGCTTTTTGAGTAGAGGTGTGACTACAGCAGTTTTGAGAGCTGATGGAACACTTCCTGAAACAAGAGATGAATTTACTATTTTTGTGATAGCGGGTATAAGTTGTGGTAGGCACTGTGTGAAAAGAGAAGCAGGTATGGGATTAAGATCACATGATTTTATAGTCATTTCTGTCAGAATTGTTATGATTTCTTTCTCGCTTGTTGGATGAAAGAAAAGGAGAGGAGTGCCAGAGAATTAGGGATCAGGAAGTGCAGGCTGGAAAGGAGTCTGATCCAGTTTGGAGCGAATGTTATGGACTTTTTCAGAAAAGAATGCAGAAAATATAGAAGGAAGTTCAGAGTGGTTGTGGATGGAAGGCAGAGGGCTTGCCTTCACAGATCCAAGAAGAGTAGATGTGAGGGAAAAGAGAGATTTCATAGACGTGGCATCAAGAACTTGAGAAGAGTAATACTTTGTTTTTCTGAAAGAATTAAAGATTTGACTTTGTTTACTTGTTTTCAAAAGAGCTGCTTATTCATTTCCATTTTTGATTTTCGCTACTGCCGCTCTAGTTGCCTTCTTTACGCGTTGCGACCATGATGTCATGGGTGTACCATGGTGCACATGGCCTATCAGGCAGGAGACGGTCAGTGGGAGGTGCATGCTCATCAAGCAGTTGGCTGAGAACATCATTGTAGTGTTTAGAGGGGTTATTGTTGTCAGAGGTTTGTGATAGGCGTTCAGCAGCTTGTGAAGAGAAAGTTTGAATATCTATGGCTTGAGGTTGCGACGGGTGACATACTTGTTCTTTCTGATAGGCTTTACAATGTTTAGAGAGAAAAGAAGAGCCCAATGATCAGAAAGTAGTTCATCAGTGATAGATACAGATGATATCAGATCTTGGGAAACATCGTAATTAGCCAGTCTAAAATATGTCCTGATCTGTGCGTTGCTTCATTTACCAGCTGAGAAAGAGAGTGGTTTGACAAAGAAAGAGAAAGACGTTTGACATCAGAAGAAGACTGGTTATCAAAATGGAAGTACAATATAAAACTTTGAAGGCAGCATTTGGGGAATAATTGAGTAAGAACCATACCTTTGGCCTGACCTGACTCGAGTTTTGGCTCCTGATTGAGCACTCTTCAGAGGTCCCTATATCTATCTATCTATCTATCTATCTCTCTCTCTCTCTCTCTCTCTCTCTCTCTCTCTCTCTCTCTCTCTCTCTCTCTCTCTCTCTCTCTCTATATATATATATATATATATACCTGAATCGAGTTTCTGCTCCTGGTTGAGCACTCTTCAGAGAGAAAGATAGAGAGAAAAAGGGAGAGAGACAGCATGATGAGAGACAGAGAGAGAACTATGTGGTGTAAGACAGACAATTTTGGAAGCCAGAGTTAAACTCTAATACCATTATCAATCTTTATGATTATAGTAAGCAGAGTGAGTGAGAGAGAGAGAGACAGAGACAGAGACAGAGACAGAATGACTAAATGAATGAATGATCTTTATTAGCATTACAGATTAGCAAGCATTTCTATACTTTTTTTTCATCTGGCCCTTGCCCTGATTAGGAACAATCAAAACAAAATGAAACAAGAAAACACACACACACACACACACACACACACACACACACACACACACACACACACACACACACACACACACACACACACACACACACACACACACACACAACAACAACAACAACGACGACGACGATGACGACAACGAGGACAACAGCTCCACCTATGATTTAAGAAAAGAGATAAATGTGTATTCAACAAACACATAATCCCCAACTGACATAAAAATTAATGCCAAAACAGACACAATGATTAAACATGATTTTAATAAAGGAGATAATTATGTATTGTTTAAAACACAAAATTCCCAACTGACTCCACCATTGATGTCAAAACAGATACACTTGTTGCACTATAAGGTTTGAACTACAAGCCCCCCTCTCCCCCCTTTCCTTCCCCTACCCCCCCCCCTTTTTTTTTTTAGAAAGAATTGTTCAACCTGGTTAGACTTCATGATTTGCTGAGGTTAGCAGTTCTGAAAGAGTTAAGGTTTCTTTGTCAATCTATGTTACAGTGTGCAGTTTAGACAAACTTCTCTGTTTGTATACCCATGGTTGTGGTTTGTAATTTCTAGTAATCCATTTGAGGCTTTCTCAAAAGAAACCAATTGAAGTCTGTGTAGTGTTACTTTTTCTCTTAGCTTGGGTGTCCAGCATGTATCTGCAGGCTGGAGACCTAGAAATTCATTGAGGCCTGTGTACTGTCACACCAGTCCCAGGGCTGGTGGCTCAGCCTTTGTCTTTAACACTTCTTTGTCAGCTACATCAGAGTCCCCTCTATTCATGGCCTGGGCATTGTTGTGGGGTTTGGGAATACCCTTGCCCTATTGAGGATTGTATTAAGCTTGAAAGAATAGTTTTCTGAATGAAGTCAAAAAAATTTTGATTTTAGTCAATTGGTATACTCTTTGAGACATGTATTTGCACAGAGGGGATATGTGATGGTACCAGCTGAATTTTCATCAATTGTTACCCCTAGAACTTTGTGGTGAGAGGCTTGTTCTATTGTTTCCTTTTCAATATGGATTGGAGAAAATTTTTTGAGATAGATTTTGTCGCTTTTGTCTGGTAGGATAAGCATGCATTTTGTTATTTGAGGGGTATAGACAGGTGATTTAGTTCAGTCAATTTGACAAGATCTCAGTGCTATTTTGCAATGTCTTTGAAAGAGAGTTAATGTCAAGTATGGCTTGTATGTATGGTCGTGTTGTCAGCAAAAATTCGCATTTAGATTTGATATGGAGAGGGAGGTGATTTATGTATAATGAAAAGAGAATTGGTCCTATGATGGATCCCTGTGGTACTCCATAATGAATGGGTTTTAGTGTGGATGTGGACGTAGCTATTGAAACACACTGTTGTCTGTTTTTAAGATAAGAAGCAAGAAGTTCAAGAGTATTTGTAGAGAGATTATATAAGTCTAGCTTTTTAATGAGAAGTCTGCAGTCAATTGTATCAAATGCTTTTGTGAAATCTACAAATAATACTCCACAAAATTTTTTCATTAATGTTTGACAGCCAATTGTCTACAAGACTAGTCAATGCCATATGGCACGAGTAATTTTTTCTAAATCCAGACTGATTTAGGTGAAGTATGTTGTTAATATCTATATGATGGACTATGTGTTTATTCATATGTTTTTCCAAGGGTTTTGAAAGGTAAGATAAAAATAGAGATTGGCATATAATTTGAGGGATCAGAAGTGTCTCCAGACTTGTGGATCGGAATCACCTTAGCAGTTTTGAAGGCGTTTGGGGAAATAATTCTTATGAAGACAAAGGTCATAGATATGTGTCAGAGTGTCTGTAATAACTGGAGCTGAGAGTTTCAGTATTCTGCCATCTATTCCATCAAGACCATGCGTACTTGATTGTTTGAGGTGAGTCAGGTAATTGTAGACCTAAGAAACAGATATGAATGGCATGTGGAGTTTTGATGGAATCCGCTTTTCTTGGCAGAATTGTTTTAGTTCATTGAGATCATTGGACTTCGATTTATCATCATCATCATCAGACCCGTGACCTTGGCGGTCGTGGGGGAGACATGAAAGACGATGCTGTGGTAAGCCTCCTCCATCCATCTCGGTCCTCGGCTCTGCGCAGTAGTGCCGAGTCATTCATCCTGGTCCATTCTCTGATGTTGTCCATCCATGACTTGTTCTGTCTTTCCCTCCTTCTGCCACCTTCGAGTGTTCCCTGCAGTACTGTTTTGGGCAGAGTGTTGTGGGGGTGACGGGGCCCGAACCATGTCAGCTTTTTCTTCTTGACGATGGTGAGAAGGGTTCCTGTGGACCTGCCACCGTGTTATTTGACTCTTGACAAATTCATTGGTCTTTCGTTCTCTCCAGGATAAGGCCCAGTAGTTTTCTATGGCATTTTGTTTCGAATGACTGGTTTCGTTTTGCTGTTTCAGCAGTCAATGTCCAAGTTTCACTTCCGTACAGCAGGATGATGAATTAGGGCTTTGTAGAGCTTTAGTTTGTTTGGGAAACTGATCTTTTTACTTTTCCATATGGTGTGAGTTTTGTCATGGAAGATGTTGCCATGGCTATTCGCCTTTGATTTCTGTCGTCGATCACCGTCCTTTGTGAGTGTAGCGCCGAGGTATTTAAAAGCGTCTACCTCCTCCAGTTGTTGGCCGTTCATTTAAATTTTTAGCATTGGCATTGCTCGTGCTGTTCACAAGTACTTACTTTTCCCCGAGCTCACCTCCACCCCAATGCTCCAGCTCTGTTCTCAAGTCTGGTCGTAAGATTTTGCAGCTCTGTGTTACTTCCGCCCATGAGGTCAATGTCATGGGCAAACCGTAAGTTGTTGAGGGTCTGCCGCCAATGGAGATGGTAGGGTGGAAGTCAGGGAGGGTCTCTCTCATGATGTTTTCCAAGAACAGATTGAACGGGACGGAGATAACAGGCATCCTTGTCGGACCCCAACTGTGGTTTTTTAAGTATCTCCGACCTATTTTTCAGAAGGACTGCACTGCTTTCAGTGTTGTATAGTGCTTGAATGGGTTTTCACTAGTCCTTCTTCAATGCCAAACATTCTGAGACCTGCCACAGGCCTTCGTGCCATACTCTGTCAAAAGCCTTTTTGAAGTCGATGAAGTTGTGGAACAGGTCTCTCTGATGTTGAAGATTTTTTCCATCATGATGTGGGAGTTAAAAATCTGTTCGATTGTGCTCCTGCCTGCCTGAACCCAGCTTGTTCCTCTGCAAGGTGTTCTTTGCCTCCTTTTTGAGTCGATTCAAAATAACTTTGGCATGATCTTGTGGCGTGGCTGATGAGGCTGATTGTTCTATAGTTTTTTGGGATTTGGGGTAATTCCCCTTCTTGGGCAGGGGTATATGAGTGATTGTGTCCATTCTGTTGGCCACTGTTTTGTCTCCCAAATCTTCTGACAGATAGCTGTAACATATGTATGACTGTTCGCCACCATGCTTGAGCAGCTCTACTGGTATATTTTCTGCTCCTGGGGACTTTCCCTACTGGTAAGCTGCGGATGGGTTCTCCACTTCTTCCCTCAGTATAGGTAATGGCGAGGGTGCTCTTGATGTTGCTGCTTTCTCTTCTTATTATGCTCTTGTCAGGTTGTATTGGGTAGTTGTACAGTTCTTGACAATATCAGACACCTGTTCAATGCAGCTGAGCTTTCTGTGAGGAGGTTTCCGGAGCTGTCTTCAATGACTGATGATTTGGTTTGAAGTGGTTTTGTGAGTTTCTTCAGGGTGTCGTTTTGCCTTTTACTGTTGCCCACTTTATGTTTTTTTTCGATCATCACATTGATCACTGATCCACTTCTCCCCTGGCCTTTAAATTGACTTCACGAGATTGTTGGGCCCCCGGGATTCTTTAGGGGTTAAGACCTGGTTGGGTTTTAGTGCTCTTCTTGTACGAGAGGCCAAATGTCATGGTAGTCATGGTGGTGTTTATTTCCTCTGACGACCAGTACCCCGCTGTTTCTCGGACTGCCTCATTGAAGTTTTGGTGAGGTCATTGAGTCATATAGGGTAAAGCCGCAAAGTCCGCCAAGCTTAGCTTGAGATCTCCCTGACTCTGATCTTTCAGTTTGCCCCGGGCCAAATTTGTACTGGGTTTGCAGGCTGTGTTTTCTTTAGCTTTTTTGAATACCCCAGCACAAGGCCTGTCGCTGCCTATGTCAGCTCCAGGTAGTTTTTGTTCTGGCGTTGATGCTGATTTGAAGCCCGTGGTATTAAGATAAAATCTATTTGGTTATGGATCTTGCCGTTTGCGCATGCCTTGATCCCTTTACTGCTGTGGGATAGAGGGTATTGGCAATGGTAAGTCTGTGGGTGCAGCAAATCCAGCAGACGAGCCCTGTCGTTGGTCTCCCATTCCAAACTGCCAACTGTTCCGGCCATTGGTTGTAAAGTCGGACCTTTGGCGTAAAACCCCTTTGGATGATGATAAGTCCTTCTGGTTATTTCTTAATGGTCATTCAAGTCTTCAAATTCCTACTTCTTCACTGTTAGGTCAGATATGGGGCATAGATTGTATGATGGGGATGTTCTTGGGCTTGGCCGACACCCGATGCGAAATCCCGTGAAGCCGGGTGTACAGCTGATAATGCACCCACTACTTCCCTTTGACAATAAATGCACTCCATGTTGGAGTTTTTCTTGGCACTTTTACCAGATCTTGTTGCTTCTTCAGTCATGTCTACCCAAAACCTCCATCCATTTCCTAGTCCAATAATGTCCATTTATAAAGGCTAAGCTCATCTCTAGTTGTTTGATTTTTCGCACTGGGAGAGTGACGGAGTTCCATGTACCAAAGGGATTGTCTCAGGGATCTTAAGTAATGTTTTACTCGTGCGACTTGTCATTCCACCTGGGTGTGATCAGGGAAAGCGCGGTCATGGGAACCGGGCCTCGACCGATCCGGTATCATTTCGGGTTTGCATTGTCTTTTGTTTTTTCTGTGGGCTTAGGATATTCCTTGGTGGCCCAATCTCCTCTCCAAGTTCCCAATTTTTGGGAAAAGTTCCCTTTTCGATTATCATTGTTAATTATATTAGAAGAAATATTAATGAAGTTGATTGTTAAGTTTTTCCAGCAGAAAATCTTTAATTACGTTAGATTTTGGGAAAACAATTGATATTTGTTAATTGATTGATTGCCTTCCATACAGTCTTGAATTATTTTGTTGGATGAAGTAAACTTGGAAATATTTCCTTTCTTAGCCGTTTTGTGAGTTTTGGGATTTCTTATTTTTTTTGGCTCCTCATAATATTATTCCTTTTAAGAAATCTCTAAATAACAGGCTTCTTCTAGTTTCCTTTTAACCAAGTAGTTTGGGACATGTTTGATTCTCATGGGTTTTTTAAAGGACATGTTTTATAGTTTCAGTAAAAACTTTAATCCAGAATCAATGGCAGTTGGATTTTCAGGGAATATTAATTTTAGAAAGGGGGAAGCTTAATTG
>CM054148.1:7208237-7218237 GCA_028751875.1 Rapana venosa
GCCACAATATGCCATCAATGGTGCTCAGATCACAATGTTCCTCCTTCACCATGCCTTTCCAGAGATAACGCCTATCTTCTCCGCCCACCCCCCACCCCCACCCCCCCAAATCTCCTCCCCCCACTCCCACTTCTCCTCCTCCTTCTTCTCTCCTGATCCCACCCCCCACCCCCACCAACTCCCACCCATCTACCCACACACCACCTCCCACCTTGCGGCCTTAAACATCTCACTTTTCTCTCCTGGGTAAAAAGTGACGGAAGGGGGGGTGGGAGAGGGAGGGGGTGTTCTGTGTGTTATAGCTGGCAAGGAAAAGACCTTGGTGGCATTGTTGAGGGATAAAATATGGCCCCTTGGCATGCACGGTCACTGCAGCAACAGCAGCAACAGCAGCAGCAACAGCAGCAACAGCAGCAGCAGTAACTGCAAGTTCGCTTTCCAGAATCGGTGTGTGTGTCGTTGAATAATTTTGGTGTTCCCTTCTTTATTTTTCTTTTTTGTTGTTGTTCAGCTGACAGGGGGAAACATGAATCTAGCCATAAAGTCATATCATGGATCGGTGGTCTAGAGGTAACGCGCCTGTCTAGAAAGCGAAAAGTCCGTGTCAGAAGTGTGCGGTGGTTCGAATCCCGTTTGGACCCGAAACTTTTCCCCCTATCCGTTAGACCATGACTGGTGGTCTGGACGCTAGTCTTTCGGATGAGATGATATACCGAGGTCCCGTGTGTTACACATAATTATTTAGTGCACGTAAAAGAACCCACGGCAACAAGAGAGTTGTCCCTGTAGAAAAAAGCCACTCTGATAGGGAAACATAATTATACAGTTTCAGACAGGGAAAAAAAATAATAATGGGTGGCGCTGCTCTTGTAGCGACGCGTTCTCCCCGGGGAGAGCAGCCCGAATTTCACGGAGAGAAATCTACCGTGACTTAAAGTAGTATAAAATACAAAAAACAAAATAGATAGATAGATAGATAGATCAACATCTGGGCAAAAGAACGGTTGCATACGAAAAATCTGACCATGGGTGTGTTGACCTCGGAGTTAGTCTACTAGTGGAGGAAGGAAAAGAATGTATTATCATCACCGTCATCGTCAGGACGACGACACACACTACGTCATTATTTGTCATCATCTCTACAAATTGTCATCATCTTCTAAAATACCATCATCATCGGCATCATCATCGTCGTCATGTTCATCACCATCATCATGTTATCTACATGTTCCAAGACAGCATGGTCTTTGTCCCCCGGTACTTTTGCTGTTGATTTTTTTTCTGTTGACGTTTCTGTTTTATCGTCATCATTATCATCATCATCATCATCATCATCATTATCATATTCTTCTTCACCGTCATCATTTGATCTACATTTTCCTAGAAAGCATGGTCTTTGACCCCAGTACTGTTATTGCTGTTGATTTTTCTATTCACGTTTCTGTGTTTTATCATCATCATCACCATCATCATCATCATCATCATCATCATCACCATCATCATCATCATCACCATCATCATCACCATCATCATCACACCTTCTAAACCATCATCATTATGTTATGTACATTATCCCATAAAACATGGTCTTTGTCCCCTGTACTTTTGCTGTTGATTTTTTTCTGTTCACGTTTCAATGTTTTATCATGATGATGATGATCACATCATCTTCTCCTTCTTCTTCTTCTTCTTCTTCTTCTTCTCCTTCTTCTTCTTCTTCTTCTTCTTCTTCTTCTTCTTTTCTTCTCCTTCTTCTTCTTCTTTTCTTCTCCTTCTTCTTCTTCTGCTGCTGCTTCTTCTTCTCCTTCTTCTTCTTCTTCTTTTTTTTCTTCTTCTTCTTCTTCTTCTTCTTCTTCTTCTTCTTCTTCTTCTTCTTCTTCTCTTCTTCTTCTTCTTCTTCTTCTTCTTCTTCTTCGCATTCTTCTTCTTCTTCTTCTTCTTCATCTTCTTCTTCTTCTTCTTCTTCTTCTTCTTCTTTTCTTCTTCTTCTTTTCTTCGCAATTCTTATTCTTCTTCTTCTTCTTCTTCTTCTTCTTCTTCTTCTTCTTCTTCTTCTTCTTCTTCTTCTTTTCTTCTTCTTCTACTGCTACTATTGCTGCTGCTGCTGCCGCTGCCGCTGCTGCTGCTGCTGCTATTTCTACTACTTCTGTTTCTTCTTTTTCTTTTTCCTCTTCAACGTTACAATTATTTTTATCCACATATTTTTCAACAACAACAAAATAGCATGGCCTTTGTCCCCAGTACTACCGATTACTGCTGTTGATTTGTTGTTGTTGTTTTTGTTGTTGTTGTTGTTGTTGTTGTTGTTCATGTTTCTCTGTTGTTTTATGCTGCTGTACTTCAAGAAAAGCTGAACTGAACTGCTGTTACTGCTGCTGCTCAGCCGTTAGGTCTACATGCAGATCGCTGGCCAAGAATTATCAGCCCCTTCTTGGGCGCCACTGCTCTGGTCTATTTTTTTTTTTCCAATCCCGTGGTTTCCCTTGCGGATTTTTTTATTATTAAAAACTTCCAATCTGCTAGAGCTTTAGACCGTGAGTGGCGGTCTGGGTGTTAGTCCTTCAAATCAGACTGTAAATGCCAGAAAACGGTAACCAGTGCAACAAGCTTATTGTTTTGTTTTCTTAAGAGAGAGAGAAAGAGAGAGAGAGAGAGGGGGGAGGGGAGGGGAGGGGGATCCACGGCGTAAAGTAAGCTGCTTTTGGCAAAGATTTTTTTAAAATTATTATTTATTTTATATTTTCAAGAAAAGTATTGTCCGTCCTTCGTGGGGATGTCGGAGGCCTGTCAGTATGAATACCATCCCCACCTTCTGTGCGATAAATTTCCTCTTTTCTATCCCTCTCTTTGTTTCTGCCTTGTTCCTTTTTTTTTCCTGTCACTTCCTTCTTGTCTTCTCCTGTATACTCCATCCCGTTCCCTTCGTTCAGCCGCAGATACTTTGTGCTTTCGAGCAACCCAGATTCAAACAATCCCCTCGTTGTTGGCTGTCGCTCTTTGTTTCTGGTCCATCCACCTGGAATGATCTCCCTCTTTCACTTCGCCAGAAGCCTTCATTTCATACCTTCAAATCCAGCCTCAAAACGCACTTATTTCCTACCTGACACTTTCCCCTCATACCTGTCCCTACTTTTCATCCTTTATCTCCTTCATCACCACCTAAGCGTGAAATCTCTTAATTCTGTTATTTGAGGAAAGTTGCGTGCGTGTGAATGATTTGAGTGCAAGCCCTTCGATTTGTTTGTTTTAAAAGATTCAGCGCTATATAAATTCCATATATCATTATTATTATTATTATTATTATTATTATTATTATTGTCATTGTTGTTGTCTATTTTCTGCCTTTATGGTCCATTCTCCCGCCTTATCTCCCCAGAAAGCCGTAAAAGATAACACTTCTCTCTCAAGCTGAAGTCCGATGCGCTGGGTCTGACTTGTCACGCTCAATGTTCGCTCATAAGACAGAGAACGATAGTGGCTGTGTGGGGAAGGTGACTTGCTGTAAACTGTCAAACAGCGGTGTGGGGTAGGTGGTTGGCTGTAAACTATCAAACAGCTGTGTGGGGTAGGTGACTGGCTGTAAACTATCAGACAGCTGTGTGGGGTAGGTGACTGGCTGTAAACTATCAAACAGCTGTGTGGGGTAGGTGACTGGCTGTAAACTATCAAACAGCTGTGTGGGGTAGGTGACTGGCTGTAAACTATCAAACAGCTATGTGGTGTAGGTGACTGGCTGTAAACTATCAAACAGCTGTGTGGGGTAGGTGACTGGCTGTAAACTATCAAACAGCTGTGTGGGGTAGGTGACTGGCTGTAAACTATCAAACAGCTGTGTGGGGTAGGTGACTGGCTGTAAACTATCAAACAGCTGTGTGGGGTAGGTGACTGGCTGTAAACTATCAAACAGCTGTGTGGGGTAGGTGACTGGCTGTAAACAATCGAACAGGGCCAATATAGTACTGGGGAAAAGGAGCCGTGTGGTATTCTACTGACCTCACTGGCTTGGGAGATCAAATGGCTGTTCTTTCGTCTTGTTTGTTTATGGGGCTAATTCGTTTTGTATGTTTTGTATTTCCATTGCATAGCAGCAATGTCGCTGTGTTTTTAACCACTTGTCAACATTTCACTGTGTATCAACAAGCAAACTTTGCATTGCAAACTAGTTTGTTACATGTCATAATGATATAAACTGAACTCGGTGGTAAGAGTGAAAATATCAGAAGAAAAATAATGACTACTTTAATCACTCATCTGTGTTGTGTTGTTTTTTCTTCTTTTCTTTAATTAAGATATGATTCCAGTTTTATGTTTCAAATTCACACTGAGCGGACACACTTTGCAAGAAGAAAAAAGATTTAAGCATGTTATTATGATTATGATTATGATTATATATAGTGAATTTGCACCCCCTAGACAGGCATACGGGCACAGAGAGAGAGAATACCTGGCCAATCAAATGATATATATAAAATTTTAAAAAACATGGGTAATGACAACATCTGAGCTGTTTTTCTTTGCTTACACGTTTCTTTCGACACAACTAGGTGTTTGTTTGGGGGGGGGGGGGGGGGGGGAGGGGGGGTTAAGTAGAAGATCCTGCTGTAGAGAGGACTTAGATATCAAAACCAAAAGAAAAATGTAAACATAAAAAATATAATAAAATAAAGCACACGAGTGCTTATTCCATTATCCTCGTAATAGATAGAAAGAAAGAAAGAAAGAAAGAAAGAAAGAAAGAAAGAAAGAAAGAAAGAAAGAAAGAAAGAAAGAAAGGAATTCTTTTCCATATGACATTTTTGGTGACAAATTCCCACTTTACTCATTTCCCCTAGAACAACATAATCATCCTCAAAGTTCTAAACATTCAGAACAAAGCATGTCGTCTGAAAAATTCCATCCCTAAATTCTCCTCACGTTCTCCCCCCCCCCCCCCCCTCACCCCCCCCCCCCCCTCCCCCCCCCCCCTCCCTCACCCCCCCCCCCCCCCCCCCCCCCCCCCCCCCCCCCCCCCCCCCCCCCCCCCCCCCTTCCTTCCCCCCTTCCCCTTGTTACGCACGAACTGTCGGCTGATGGACACTACCAAAATATTCGTACTTGTCCATAAACTTTCTGTGATCACTGTGCGCATGTCTGCTCTTTTACTGGATAGATGATACTCACACTGGAATCTGCCATCCTGTCTCTGCTTTTCTACAGACATCAGTAGCCAATCCCTTGTCAACGCGTGTCCTGTTACATGACGTAGGCTGTGATGTCATTCGTTTCCAGCCTGTGTGGAACAAACAGCCTGTCTTTTGAAACTAGATCTTACATAATTATCCTGATTCCACACTTAAACGTGAGATCTGAGCTCCCTCCCTTTTGTCTGTCACTAACTGAGCGGGTTAGCTCAGTGGTCAGAGCACTCGCTTTTCCCCCAGCTAAGGTTTAACGCAGCATCCAGCGTGGTTACCAAGTTGGATGGGTGACCGTTTGAGCGCCTTGGCTTCAGTACAGTTCCCCCAGCTGTAAATGGGTACCTGTCCTCTTTAGGGTCAGGGAAGGTAAAGCAGCGAGGGAGAGGAGATGGGCACCGCCCTCAATATGCTGGCCTCTTGAGAAGTTGAGGTCTCTGAGGCCTCGCTCCCCTACGACCACATAATGTTATGGGAATACCTTTACCTTTATGGAACAGACAGCCTGCCTTTTGAAGATAGATTTAGATGTCCTGAGTAAATAGTAGTAATAATAATATTAATATTAATAATAATAACAAGAATAATAATAATAATAACGCATGGTATTTATATAGCGCTGAATCTTGTAAAGCAAACAAATCGAAGGGCTCGCATTCAAATAATTTATTACACGCTATGCAACCCCATGATTCCACACTTAACGTCACATCTCATCTCCCTCCTTTTTTTCTCTCTCTCTGTCACTTTACTGAACCTTTGCACAACACTACCGTTATTCAACAAACTGAATGTCAACAAGTTCGTGGAATTAAAACAAAAAATTAAGTATAAACGATATGTGTTGAGGTGTTTGCACTGTGAAGGGATTTTTTTCTCTCATCTTTTTTGCTTTTATTGAGGTTGTCAGAGTGTGTTAGTGCACATGCATGGCAGATGACAGATTGGTGTGAGATTGAAAGGCGTTGATCAGCTTTTAGACCTACTTCTACTCCTTCTTGAGAGGACGTGCCCCGTTTTGCTGTGTGTGTGTGTGTGTGTGGTGTGGGGGGGGGGGGGGGGGGGTGGGTGTGCATGTGTTGCGTTGGTGTGTGTGTGTGTGTGTGTGTGTGTGTGTGTGTGTGTGTGTGTGTGTGTGTGTGTGTGTGTGTGTGTGTGTGTGTGTGTGTGTGATTGGTTGCTGGTCTCGTTTTAAGTTTATTCACTAAACGTTGTGATGTTGTGTGTGTTGTGTGTGTGTGTATGTAGTGTGTGTTGTGTGTGTGTGTGTGTGTGTGTGTGTGGTGCGTGCGTGTGGTGTCGTGTGTGTGTGTGTTTGTGTGTGCGTGCGTGCGTGTGTTGTGTGTGTGCGTGCGTGCGTGTGTTGCGTGCGTGCGTGGCGCGCGTGCGGGTGTGGTGTGTGTGTGTGTGTGTGTGTGTGTGTGTGTGTGTGTGTGTGTGTTGTGTGTGTGTGTGTGTGTGTTGTGTGTGTGCTGATTGGTTGGCTGGTCTTCGTTTTAACGTTTATTCACTAAAACGTTTGTGTGTGTGTGTTGTGTGTGTGTGTGTGTGTGTGTGTGTGTGTGTGTGTGTGTGTGTGTGTGTGTGTGTGTGTGTGTGAGTGTGTATGTGTGTATGTATGTATGCATGTATGTATGTATGTATGTATGTATGTATGTATGTATGTGTGTGTGTATGTATGTATGTATGTATGTATGTATGTATGTATGTATGTATGTAAGTATGTATGTATGTATGTATATATGTATGTATGTGTGTGTGTGTCTGTGTGTGGTGTGTGTGTGCATATGTGTGTGTATGTATGTGTGGGTGAGGTATTGAAACGCCTGAGGAAAAGTGAGTGGTGATGGTAAACAGTTATTGATTGGTCTTCCAAAATGATGATGATATAATGGGCCAGCATCCCCTTTGCATTTTCGGTTGAATTTTTTAAAATGTGTTATCGAGTTTCAGATCATCCTGATCATATGTGTGTAAGTGTGTGTGTGGGGGGGGGGGGGATGTTCGTGCGTGCGCGTGTGTGTGTGTGTGTGTTTGTGTGTGGTGTAGTGTGGTGTGTTGTGTGTGTGTGTGTGTTGTGTGTGTGTGTGTGTGTGTGTGTGTGTGGTGTGTGTTGTGTGTGTGTGTGGCGCGGCGTGCGTGCGTGCGTGCGTGCGTGCGTGCGTGTGTGTTGTGTTGGTTGTGTTGCATTGTATTGTGTTGTATCCTATTGTTCCCATGTGGGAACGCATGCAGAACATCTCGCACACTCGTTATAGACCCATGCATCTTCTGTAGAAGAAATAAGCTAGCTATGGCCCGTGGTATATGGACGACACGAACATACCCAGCATGCAACCTGCGACCTAGCGGGGGATGGGCTCCGCCATGTTCAATGAACCTGCCCAGAACGCACTGCCTGAAAGACCCAGTGCAGTGCAGTGCCCCCAACGACTCCTTCAAGCGATAAGAGAGAAGGATCACTTTGGGGACAAGGCTGATTTGGGGTGAGGCTGATTTGGGACGAGGCTGATTTGGGGACAATGCTGATTTGGGACATGGTGATTTGGAACAATGCTTATTAGTATCGGTAGGGCTGATTTTGGGACACGGCTGATTTGGGACACGGCCAATTATGGACATGGCCGCTGATTTGGGACGAGACTGATTTGGAACTGTGCTGATTTGGTACAAGGCCGATTTGGGACAAGCCGATTCAGGACAAGGCTGATATGGGACAAGGCTGATTTTTTTTTTTTTTTTTTTTTTTTGGGGGGGGGGTCTGTCCTGGGGGGGTTAGAGCGTTGGCATGGGGAATAACACAAGAGTTGGTTTTGATCCTCGTTTCGTGGCACAGTTTTAATCTGAGATTCAAGTGATAACAAGGTGCCAGTTTTGATATGGCTTCTGTGGTCCACAGGGCTTTAAACACCATGAATGGAAGGAAATAGCTGATATTTGTTATGTATTTAGTTACTAGGCTATAAACAATATGGATGGAATGAAATGGCTGATATTTGTTATGTAATAGGCTACTAGGATTTAAACAATATGGATGGAATGAAATGGCTGATATTTGTTATGTAATAGGTTACTAGGTTATAAATTATATGGATGGAATGAAATGGCTGATATTTTGTATGTAATTGGTTACTGGGTTATAAATTATATGGATGGAATGAAATGGCTGATATTTGTTATGTAATAGGTTACTAGGTTATAAACAATATGGATGGAATGAAATGGCTGATATTTGTTATGTAATAGGTTACTAGGCTATGAATTATATGGATGGAATGAAATGGCTGATATTTGTTATGTAATAGGTTACTAGGCTATAAATTATATGGATGGAATGAAATGGCTGATATTTGTCATGTAGTTGGTTACTAGGCTATAAATAGTATGGATGGAATGAAGTATCTGATATTTGGTACGTAATTAGTTACTACCTTTGCGTCTCTCGTGCATTTCGTTTCAGTGAATAATGTTGACACTAACATAATGTGCCAGGGGACAAAGTAGGCCCAACTAGGAAAGATTTCAAGTCTGGGTTACACACACACACACACACACACACACACACTACACACACACACTCACTCACACTCACACACACACACACACACACACAACCACACACACACACACACAAATAGATAACATCTTGCGCATACGTTCAAACCTGTTCCGCTTTTCGGAAGAGTAAGCCATTGTGTGCCGGTGGAGACGGATGACAAAATGTACACAACTGCATACACACGAGGACTGAATGGAAAAAAAAGCACATGAGTGCTTAATCCATTATCCTCGAAATAAAAGAAAAATACACACACACACACACACACACACACACACACACACACACACACACACACACACATTCTTCATTTGTTTTGGCTGTTATTCTTCTCTTATGTTAGTTATTGTCGCTGTTGTTGTTGTGTATGTATGTTTATGTTTGTTTATTTGCTTGTAGTGGTTGTTCTTGTTGGTTTATCTTTGTTTTGTTTTATTCAGTTGTTTGTATGGTTGAAGGTTTTTGTATGTATGTGTGTGAGGGGGGGGAGCAGATGGTGTGTCTTTTCTTGTTTTGCTTTGTCTTCTTTGTTTGTTTTGGTTTGGTTTTTCTTTGTTGCTTGTTTGTTTGTAGTATGGTGGATATATTTTCAAGATTTTTTATTTATTTGATTTGCATGGTTTAATGTTGTTCAAGGGTTTTTGTTTTGTTTTTAATTCCGTGTATGCATATATTATTGTCTTCTCTTGTTTGATTTGTATGGTTTATCATTGATTATGTGTTTTTTAATTCTATGTCTGCATATATATTTTTTTCTCTTTGTTTTCTTTAGATAGATAACTTGATGGAAAAAAAAAAGCAAATGCACTGCTTATTCAATGTACCATCTGAAAATAAAAGTTTGACTTTGACTTTGACACACACAACTGGCGATGGAAAGGGCGGCGGGAGGGGAGGAGAGAGAAAGAGAGCAGTGAAGGGGGGGGGGGGGGACGGGGTGCAATTTTTTTTTTTTTTATTTACACACCGGTCACCCAGTCAACAAACTAGCTAACTGCTTCGTGTGTCCATAGCCATCAGGTGAAGACACTGAAGAGAAGAGGGCAGGGGGGGGGGGGGGGGGGGGGGGTAATATCGTGATGGGTGGAGGGGGGGAGGAGGATGGTGGGGAGGGGGGCGGTAGGGTTGGGGGGGGGGGGGGGCTAGGCGGGATAGGATAGGATGGAAGGGGAGGGGGGTGGAGGAGGGGGATGATGGAGTAGTTTCACACGGCGGGTGGTTTAGAAACAAGGTGTCGTCTGTCTTTTTGTGTGTGTGTGGGGGGGGG
>CM054148.1:7225737-7230737 GCA_028751875.1 Rapana venosa
ATAGGCTCAGTGGTCACAGCACTCGCTTTCCCCACCAACTAGCAGCATCGAGCGTGGTTACCACTTGGACGGGGTGACCGTTTGCGCGGCTTGGTTTCAATACAGTTCCCTCTAGTTTAAAAGGTAAAGGAGTCCCATAACCTATAAGGTCGTAGGGGAGCGAGGCGTCAGAGACCTCAACTTCTCTAGGGGCCAGCATATTGAGGGCGGCGCCCATCTCCTCTCCCTCGCTGCTTTACCTTCCCTGACCCTAAAGAGGGCAGGTACCCATTTACAGCTGGGTGAACTGGGGGAACTGTACTGAAGCCAAGGCGCGAAAACGGTCACCCATCCAAGTGGTAACCACGCTCGACGCTGCTTAACTTTGCTGGGGGAAAGCGAGTCCCTCCAGTTCACCCAGCTGTAAATGGGTACCTGCCCTCTTTTCAGGGTCAGGGAAGGTAAAGCAGCGAGGGAGAGGAGATGGGCGCCACCGCCCTCAATATGCTGGAACCTGGAAAAGTTGAGGTCTCTGATGCCTTACCCCCCCCCCCCCCCCGACCACATAGGTTGTGGGACACCTTTACCTTTTACCTTTACCAAGGGGTTAGCTGTTTCCGAGGATGGAGGGAACAAACTGTGAACATTGTCGGGGGTATGATACTTAACCCTACTTTAGTAGAACTGAACACACGCCCAAAATGCGATCTGCAATGTTTTTGACCAGTCGATTACAAACACGTTTTCAATGAATCAGAATCATTTTCTGGTGTGTGTGTATGTGTGTGGTGTGTGTGTGTGTGTGTGTGTGGTGTGTGTGTGTGTGTCCCCGCGTGAGTGTGTTTGTGCGTGCGTGCGTGAGCGTGTGTGTGTGACTGTGTGTGACTCTGTGTGTGTACGTGCGTGCGTGCGTGTGTGTGTGCGTGCGTGCGTGCGTGTGTGTGTGTGTATGTGACTGTGTGTATGTGGTGTAGTGTGTGCGTGTGTGCGTGTGTGTGACTGTGTGCGTGTTTCTTCTCCTCGGCTCGAGCTCCAAGGTTTACCCGTGAGGAGATTCTGCGGGGTATGACCCTTCGGTCAAAATTTAGGTAGCTGCATTCCGACTTCCGAGGATTTTTCCTTGTCTGAAGCATCACGAAAAAAAACCGGGGGATGGTGGGGGAGACGAGGGATAAGTTACAGACAATACAGGAAGATGAAAAAGAAGTTGGGAGGAGGGGTGGTGGAAGCAGCCAGTGATGAAAGTGCATAGGTCATGGGATTTTTTTTTTAAAAGGAGGGAGAGGGGGAGGTGAGAGAGGGAGGGGAGAGAGGGAGGGGAGAGAGGGAGGGGAGGGGGGGAAGGGGGAAGGGTGGGGGGGGGAGGGGGTTTCAATAGGCAATCAGGAAAGTGGCAGGCTTTTTTTCCCGTGGGATCTGTACAGTGTGCGGGTTTGCTGATCCCTTTGAACACCCTCTGCACGTCAGGCCTTTCCCCCTTTCCCTTTCCTTCCTTCCCTTTTCCTTCCTTCCTTTTCTTCCTTCCTTCCTTCTTCCTTCTTTCCATCCTTCTTTCATCTTTCCTTCCTTTCCCTTCTTTCCTTTTTTCCCCTTCCTTCTTTCCTTCTTTCCTTCCTTTTTTCTTCCCCTCCCTTCTTCCTTTTTTCCTTCCTTCTTTCCTACCTTCCTTCCCTTTCCCTTTCCCTTCTTTCCTTCCATCCTTCTTTCCTTCTTTCCTTCCTTTCTTCCTTTTTAAACCTTTTCCCTTTCCCTTCCTTCCTTCCTTCTTTCCTTCTTCTTCCTTCTTCCTTCCTTCCTTTTCCTTCCTTCCTTCTTACCTTCCTTCCTTCCTTCCTTCTTTCCATCCTTCTTTCCTACCTTTCCCTTCCTTCCTTTTTTCCTTCCTTCCTTCCTTCTTTTCCTTCCTTCTTTCCTACCTTCCTTCCTTCTTTCTTTCCTTCCTTCCTTTCTTTCTTTCCTTCCATCCTTCTTTCCTTTTTTCCTTCCTTCCTTCCTTCTTTCCTTCCTTCCTTCCTTTCCCTTCCTTCCTTCTTTCCTTCCTTCCTTCTTACCTTCCTTCCTTTCTTTCCTTCCTTCTTTCCTTCCTTTTTTCCCTTTCCCTTCCTTTTTTTCCCTTTCCCTTCCTTCCTTTTTTTCCTTCCTTCCTTCTTTCCTTCTTTCCTTCTTTTTTCCCTTTCCCTTTCCCTTCCTTCTTTCCTTCCTTCCCTTCCTTTCCTTCCTTTCCCTTCCTTCTATCCTTCCCTTCTTTCTTCTTTCCTTCCTTCCTTCCTTCTTTTTTCCTTCTATCCTTCCTTCTTTCTTTCCTTCCCTTTCCCTTTCCCCTTCCTTCTTTTCTTCTTCTTTCCTTCCTTCTTACCTTTTTTCCTTCCTTTCTTCCTTCCTTCTTTCCCTCCTTCCTTCCTTCTTACCTTCTTTCTTCTTTCTTTCCTTCCTTCCTTCTTCCTTCCTTCCTTCTTCCCTTCCTTCTTACCTTCTTTCCTTTTTTCCTTCCTTCTTTCCTTCCTTTCTTCCTTCATTCTTCCTTTCTTCCTTCTTTCCTTCCTTCCTTCTTCCCTTTCCCTTTCCCTTTCCTTCCTTCTTTCCATCCTTCTTTCCTACCTTCCTTCCTTCCTTCTTTCCTTCCTTCCTTCCTTCCTTTCCTTCCTTCCTTCATTTCTTTCTGCCCCTCCCTTCAATTAAAGGAAAGAGCCGAACAGATATAGAGATGGGTAGTGAGTGAGTGGGTGATGGAGGTGGTGGAAGTGGTGGAGGTGGTGGGAAGAGGGAGGGAAGGAGGAGGAAGGTGGTGGTGGTGGCGCTGGGGGGGGTGGGTGGAGGGGGTGGTAGGGTGTGGTGGGGTGTTGTTGTTTTTTTAATATTATTCTTTTATTTTGAAGATATTGGAATAATAACTCGTCCCCGCGTGTGTGCGATTTTGTAAATCATTTTTCTTTTTAAAAAATCTTTTTGATTGGCACACGTATGCATTTCAAAACAAACAAATTGACTTTTCATCCAGGCATTTCATCATTTCCATTCAACAGACTTACAAGGCAACTTGCTACACAAAGTACAAAAAATCAGTCAACAGGCCCATTTGGGACCTCTCGGTCTGTCTGTCTGTCTGTCTTCCTGTCAGGCTGTCCCTCTTTCTCTCTGTCTCTGTCGGTCTGTCTGTCTACCTGACAGGCGCTCTCTCTCTCTCTCTCTCTCTCTCTCTCTCTCTCTCTCTCTCTCTCTCTCTCTGTCTCTCTCTCCTCTCTCTCTCTCTTCTCTCTCTTTTCTCTCTCTCTCTCCCTCTCTCTCTCCCCATCTCTCCAATATTGTTTATTGTTTTGTATCTTTATATCTGTGCAATGTGTAAAAAATTATTTTAAAAGTTTGAAAAAAAAATCAGTCATTATTTTCCTTGTCATGACAAGTTTGATATTATAGATAGATTAATAGATGGACGGACGGACGGACGACGGACGGACGGACAGACAGACAGACAGACAGACAGAGAGACAATGACAATGACAAATTCTTTTATTTCGAGGATAATGAATAAGCACACATGTGCTTTTTTACATCCAGTCCCCGCCCGTTAGGGATACATCTTAATAATAATAACCCAATACTTATACAGTCTCGCAATAAAAACAAGGGGAAATAACCCTTTTCAAACAGCTCCCCCCAACAACCCTCCCCCCCCCCCCCCAAAGCAAGCAATTAAAGAAAAATCCTAAGAATACCCCACCCCTACCCCCATCCCCCAAAAACCTAACCAAAACAAACAAACAAACAAAAGAGATGAAAATCCAAACCAACAAAAGATGATAAAAAATGAGAAAAACAGACAAACAACAACAACAAGAACAAGAGCAACAACAAAGCCAAGAAAAATAACACACACCAAACTTAATAAGTCATAAAGATAAACATCTACACATTGTCAAATGGTACACATACTTGTTACACATAATTATAAGTATTGAAATAGGGCACTCATTAAAACTTAAGTACAGAGGCAAGTCCAATAAAGTATTGAAAATATAAAAATATGAATCCTTCATCAGGATATACTATGACTATAAGCAGGACGATAAAAGGTTGAGAGAGAGAGAGAGGACAGAGACAGAGAGTGTGTGTGTGTGTATTTCAGAGATAATATCCAATATATAAATCCCAAAACAGTATGCGATCCCATCAACACTCATTTTAGATTATAATCGTTTCAAATTATGTCATGATAATGAAATAAATTTAATACCCATACATCCACACAATAAAACAAGAAACAAACCAAGAAGAAATTAAAAACTATACAGTCGTTTAGGGAGAGAATATGGGTGGGTGAGTGAGTGAGTATGGTGTGTGTGTGTGTTTGAGCGCGCCGCGCGTGTGTGTGTGTGTGTTGTTTGATGTGTGTGTGTGGGGGGGGGGGGTTGTTTCAGGGATAATACTAAATATGTAATACTCACATAGCACACGATCAACAAAAACACTTTTTAATTATGTTCATGCAAATTGAATGTCATGGTAATAAAATAAGTGCAATACCCATACACTCTCATAATAAAGAGGGGGGAAAAGCCAATAAAGTCATAAAAAGAACATCTACGCATTGTAAGTAATAGAAACAAATTCTTTTTTTCCAGGACAATGAATAAGTATTCATGTTCTTTTTCTACATCCAGTCCGCCCATGGGGTCACATTTAAAAATGCACTCAGTACTCATACTTTCAAGCAGAAGAAGCAAAGGGAAGAACTTTTTTTTTAAGAAAAAGAGGAGAAGAAAGAAAAAAAACCAAAAAAAAACAATCAAACAAACAAACAAACCCAGACGAGCAAAAGACAAAACATACCCGCAGAACCCCCCCCCAAAAAAAAAACCAAAAAACAACAAACAAAAAAAAACAAAAAAAAACCCTAGAAGAAAAAACAAACAAACCAAAAAAACAACAACAACAAAAAGCAGACAAAAACACCCTTCCAAATAAACAAACAAAAAAACAAGAAAAAAACAACAAACAACCAAAAAACAACAAAAACAAACAAA
>CM054148.1:7250737-7258237 GCA_028751875.1 Rapana venosa
CACACACCACACCCACACACACACACACATACCCCCACCACCCCCACCACACACACACAACAACTACACTTTAATACACCCAACACACACCACGCCCACACCCCCACCCCACCCCCCACCCACACACCTCCCCCCCCACACACACAACACCACCCCACCCCCACCACCCCCACCCACCCCCCCCACACCCCACCACCACACCCACCCACAACCCACCCACCAACCCACCACACCCACCACACCCACACCCACCCACCCCCCCACAACCACACACATCATCATCATCATCATCACCATCATCATCCCCATCATCATCACCATCATCATCATCACTATCATCGTCGCTATCATCACCATCATCATCACTATTATCATCATCACCATCATCATCACCATCATCACCATCATCATCATCATCATCATCATCATCATCATCACCATCATCATCGTCCTGATTGTCTTGCAACCCTGCTTTCTCCCCCAGGCATGTTCTGGGCGGAGTGCAAGCAGCTGTGGGAGGAGGGGGTGAGGGGCTACTTCAGCCAGATGTGGAACTACATGGACATCACCATGCTGGCCCTCTACACCGCCTCCTACGCCATCGAGGGCGTCATCTACACCAAGGTGCTGCTGCTCAACCCCCGCCAGCTGCTGTCCCAGCAACAGCCGGCCACCTTCCCGGGCAATTTCAGTATGGGTGGGTGTGTACAACTTTTCGGTATTTTCTGCCCCCGGGGGCTTGTTCTTGTTCTGCTTCTTCTGCTTTTGCTGATTCTGATGATGTTTCTTCTTCTTCTGCTGCTTTTCCTGATGCTTCTTCTTCGTTCTTCTGCTTCTTCTTGTTCTTCTTCTTCTTCTTGTTCTTCTTCTTCTTCTTCTTCTTCTTCTTCTTCTTCTTCTTCTTTTTCTTCTTCTTCTTCTGCTGCTGCTTCTTCTGCTTCTTCTACTTATTGTTGTTGTTGTTCTTGTTCTTCTTCTTCTTCTTCTTCTTCTTCTTCTCCTCCTGCTTCTTCTGCTTCTTATTCTTCTTCTTCTTCTGTTTCTTCTTCTTCTTCTTCTTCTTCTTCTGCTGCTGCTGCTGCTGCTGCTTGCTGCTGCTGCTGCTGCTGCTGCTTCTTCTTCTTTGACTTCTTCTTTGTCTTCCTCTTTTTCTCCTCCTCTTCTTCATCTTGTTCCTTTCTTTCTTTCTCCTTTTGGTTGTTTTTTTTTCCTCCTTTTTTATCTTCTTCTTCTTCTTCTGTGTGTGTGTAGGGGGGGGGGGAGGTGCGAGCGCGCGGGCGCGCGTGTGTGTGTGCGTGCGTTTATGTTTATGCGTGTATGTTCTGGTTTGTTTTGGGTTGGTGTTATTTGTTGGGTGTTGTGTTGTTGTTTTTTTGGGGGGCGGGGGGTAGAGGGAGGTGCTCTTTGTAAGAAGGTGTGTGGAGGGAGGGTGAGGGTGGGTGTCTTTTTTTTCTTTTTTTTTCTTTTGATATTGTTGTTGGAGCGTGTAGTATTTTTCCTGTTAATTCTTTTTCTTTAAATATATATGTGTGTAGATATAGATAGATAGATAGATAGATAGATAGATAGATAGATAGATAGATAGATAGATAGATAGATAGATAGATAGATAGATAGATAGATAGATAGATAGATAGATAGATAGATAGATAGATAGATAGATAGATAGATAGATAGATTAGACATATTGTCGAAATATTTCTCGATTCTCTTTTTTGTGTTGTGTTTTTTGTTTTGTGTTTTTGTTGGGTTTCTTTTTAACCCCCCCCCCCCCCCCTCTCTCTCTCTCTCTCTCTCTCTCTCTCTCTCTCTCTCTCTCTCTCTCTCTCTCTGGGTTTTTTTTTTCTTCTTAGTATCAATCATTGTTATGTTTTACACCTTAACTGCCTTCATGTAGGAGCCAATGGCCTCTTTATGAGCAGATCCTTTTCAGAAGTTAGAGTTCTTGCTCTTTTTTTTTCATGATCGATTTCTCTTTCCCTCTAATTTAGGTGGGGTTTGGTGTTGTTTTTTTGTGTGTGGTGTTGTGGGGGGGGGGGGGGGTTGGCGGGGAAGGGGGGGGGGGGTAGGGGTTGGGGTTTTTTGAAAGAGGGGGAATTCTTCCTGCAGATCTGATGTCTGCTGCTGCAGTTGTAACTGTCGTTGTGAGTTCTGTTGTTGTGGTGGTGGTGGTGGTGTTGTTGCTGTTGTTGTTACTGCTGTTGTTGTTGCTGTTGTTGTTGTTCTTGTTGCTGCTGCTGCTGTTGTTGTTGCTGTTGTTGTTGTTGCTGTTGTTGTTGCTGCTGTTTTGCTGTTGTTGTTGCTGCTGTTGTTGTTGCTGTTGTTGTTGTTGCTTCTGTTTTGCTGTTGTTGCTGCTGTTGTTGTTGCTGTTGTTGTTGCTGCTGTTGCAGTTGCTGTTGTTGTTACTGCTGTTGTTGCTGCTGTTGTTGTTACTGCTGTTCTTGTTGCTGCTGTTGCTGTTGTTGTTACCGTTTTTCTTGTTGCTGTTGTTACTGCTCTTCCTGCTGCTGTTGTTGCTATTGTTGCTGCTGTTGTTGCTGCTATTGCTGTTGTTGCTGCTCCTGCTGTTGCTGCTATTGCTGTTGTTGCTGCTGTTGTTAATGCTGCTGTTGTTGTTGCTGCTGCAGCAAAACAAGAGTTCGTTACTGTTATTTTTGTTCATGTTCTTTGTTGTTGCTGCTGATGCTGAGTGTTGTTGTTGTTGTTGCTATCGCTACTGTTGTTGAAGTTAGTGTTGTTGCTGTTGTACCTTTTGTTGCTATATCAGTAGTAGTAGTAGTAGTAGTAGTAGTAGTAGTAGTAGTAGTAGTAGTAGTAGTAGTAGTAGTAGTAGTAGTAGTAGTAGTGCTGTTGTACCTACTGTTGCTATATTAGTAGTAGTAGTAGTAGTAGTAGTAGTAGTAGTAGTAGTAGTAGTAGTAGTAGTAGTAGTAGTAGTAGTAGTAGTAGTAGTAGTAGTAGTAGTAGTAGTAGTAGTGGTAGTAGTAATAGTAGTAGTAGTAGTAGTAGTAGTAGTAGTTGTTGTTGTAGTTGTAGTTGTAGTAGTAGTAGTAGTAGTAGTAGTAGTAGTAGTAGTGTTGCTGTTGTACCTATGGTGGTGGTGGTGGTGGTGGTGGTGGTGCTGCTGCTGCTGCTGCTGGTAAAACGAGCAGTAGCCTAGTGATGAAGAAAAAAGCTGTAGTATATCATAGAGTGAGGATGTAGACATCTTTTAGCTGTTAGAGCTTTTCTGCATGTGCTGCTTTTTTTTTTCTTCAGAAGATGAATGGATGGAATGGAAAAGAAAGAAGGGAGGGTTGGGTGGGGGAAGTGGAGTGTGATTTATATCAAATCTGATTCCCCTCCCCTTCCCCTCCCCCTCCCTTTCTTTTCCTTTCTCCTTTGTTTTTTTTTTATATCTGTTTGCTATTATTTTCCTTTTTCTCTTTCTCTGGTTTTTTTTTTCTTTTTTCAATCGTCCTTCCTTTTCTTGTTTGTCTTTCTTTCGTTTTTGTTTTATTTTCCATTTTTCTTCTTTTGCTTGTGCGGTTCCTTCCTTTTTTCTGTTTATTTCTGCGACTGTTCGCGGTTGGGTTTTTTTTATTTGCTGGTGTGTTTGTTTGTTTATTTGGTTGTTTGTTTATTTATTTGTTTGTTTATTGGGGGGGTTTTGGTTTGGTTGGTAAGTTGGAGAGGGATTAACTCATTGCATACACACAGGCACACACGTACGTACGCGCGCGCACACATGCACGCACGCACGCGCTCGCACATGCACGCACGCACACACACACACATATTTTACATACACACACACGAATAGTTGAAGCATACGCGCATTGTCTTGTCTCTTTGTCTCTGTCTGTCTGTCTATCAGTCCGTCCGTCTGTTTCTGTGTGTGTATGTGCGCGCGCGCGCGCGAGCGTGTGCGTGTGTGCGTACGTGCATACGTGTGTGCGTGCGTGCGTGCGAGCGAGCGTGCGCGTGTGTGTGTGTGCGCGCGCGCGTGTGCGTACGTGCGTGCGTGTGTCTTTTCTTTAACAGAAGTGTGTTTAAGAATTGTTACCTTTTATCGCGTGCGATTAAATTTTTATTTATATATATATATTATATTATATATATATATTATATAATATATATATATATATAATATATATAATATATATATGTATGTATGTATGTATGTATGTATGTATATCTTATTAGTTAATTAAATATGTTTTAAATCACTGCAAAACAAATTTCCTTTAATAGAACACAAACAAAGAATTGAATTGAATTAATCAGATTCCTTCATTTTCCCCCCTTTAACAGGGAATCGAATTGAATTGATCGTGATTTCGATTCCTTTGTGTCCCCCATTACAGGGCATCGAATTGAATTGATCATAATTTGGACTCCCTCCTTCATTTTCCCCCTTGAACAGGGAATCGCATTGAATTGATCATAATTTTCATTCCTTCATTTTCCCACTTTAACAGGAAATCAAATTGAAACTGATCATAATTTTCATTCCTTCATTTTCCCACTTTAACAAGGAATCGAATTGAAACTGATCATAATTTTCATTCCTTCATTTTCCTACTTTAACAAGGAATCGAATTGAATTGAACTGATCATAATTTTCATTCCTTCATTTCCTCCTTTAACAGGGAATCGCATTGAAACTGATCATAATTTTCATTCCTTCATTTTCCCACTTTAACAAGGAATCAAATTGAACTGATCATAATTTGCATTCCTTCATTCCCCCCATTACATGAATCAAATTAAACTAATCATAATTTGAACTCCTTCCTTCATTTTCCCACTTTAACAAGGAATCAAATCAAATTGAAACTGATCATAATTTGAACTCCATCCATCCTTCCATCCATCCATCCTTCCATCCTTCCTTCATTCATTCTCTCCTTCTCCCAACTTTACACAGGGAATCGGACGGGATCCCGAACCCGCAAATCCTATCCAGAGTGCTCTTCTCTGTGGCCAACGTGATGAGCTTCGCTCGCATCGCCTACATCCTGCCGGCCAGCGAGACCTTCGGGCAGCTGCAGATCTCCTACGGGCGGATGCTGCAGGACGTGGCCAAGTTCATCTTCATCTACTTCACCGTCATGATCGCCTTCATCTGCGGCCTGACCAGTCTGTACCGCCTCTCGCCCGACAACAAGCACTTCGAAAAGTGAGCGCTGGAGGAAAAGGGGGAGTGAGGAGTGAGGTGGGAGGTAGAGGGTGGAGGAGGAGTGAGGAGGGTAGGGGTGGGGGTGTGGGTTGGGTGGGAGGTGAAGGGGTGGGAGGTGGGGGTGGGGGTAGGGGGGGTAGGGGTTGGGAGGTGGGAGTTAGGGGGTGGAAGGTGGGTGGTGGGGAGGTGGAGGTAGGGGGTGGTAGGTTGGGGGAGGGGGTGGGAGGTGGGAGGTAGAGGGTGGGAGGTGGAGGGGTGGGAGGTGGGGGAGAAGGGGGTGGGGGAGGATGGGGAAAGAGGATGGACTGTGGGTAGGGGTTGGGAGGTGTGTGGTAGGAGTGAGGGGGGGGGGGAAGAGGATGGAGGAGGAGTGAGAAGGAGGAGGAGGGTGGGACTGTGGGTAGGGGGTGGGAGGTGGATGGTGTGGGGTGGTGGGAGGATGGGGGAGGATGGGGGAAGAAGATGGACTGTGGGTAGGGGGTGGGTGGTGGTGGTGGTGCTGGGGAGGAGGAGGAGGAGGGTGGGAGGTGGGGGGGGAGGAGAATGGAGGAGGAGTGAGAAGGAGGAGGAGGGTGGAGTATGGGAGTAGGGGTGGGAGGTGGGGATGGTGGGTGGGGGGGGGAGGATGGAGGAGGAGAGGGGAGAAATAAGGGGGAGGTGGTTGAGGAGAGACAACGACATTGACAAATGACAATATGTTGGGGGTTTTTTTCGAGGATAATGAATAAGCGCCCATATGTTTGTTTGTTTTTAACATCCAGTCCCACAGAGAGACAGAGAGACAGACAGAGAGAGAGAGAGAGAGAGGAGAGAGGAGAGGAGAGAGAGAGAGTGAGAGAGAGAGAGAAAAGAGAGAGAGAGAGAGAGAGAGAGAGGAGAGAGAGAGAGAGAAGAGAGAGAGGAGAGAGAGAGAGAGGATGAGAGAGAGAGAGAGAGAGAGGAGAGAGAGAGAGGGAGAGAGAGGAGAGAGAGAGAGAGAGAGATAACGACAATGATGACAATTTGGATGAAGATGGGGTCGGGAGTTGTTTTGTTTGGGGGTTTTTTTCTTGTTGTCGTCGTCGTCATCGTCGTTGTTATTGTTTGGGGTTGGGTTGTTTTTTTACTATTTTCAGTTGTTGTTTTTATCTGAAGGAGGGGGAGTAATTAAAAGGATGATATTCCATATGAAATTATGTCACACCAAATTATGTAAAAGAAAAAAGGAAAAGAAGATAGTAGTAGTAGTAGTAGAAGTAGTAGTAGTAGTAGTAGTAGTAGTAGTAGTAGTAGTAGTAGTAGTAGTAGTAGTAGTAGTAGTAGTAGTAGTAGTAGTAGTAGCAGCAGCAGCAGCAGTAGCAGCAGTAGTAGTAGTAGTAGCAGCAGCATCTTGATCATCAACATCATCATCGTCATCATCATCGTCGTCATCATCATAAAATGAATAAGCAGTCGAATAACAATGAATATCGCAAAAGTACCAAAAACAAGTGGGAACGGGATAGCTCAGTGGTCAGAGCACTCGCTTTTCCCCAGCCAAGGTTAAGCAGCATCGAGCGTGGTTACCACTTGGATGGGAGACCGTTTGCGCGCCTTGCCTTTAGCACAGTCCCCCAGTTCACCCAGCTGTAAATGAGTACCTGCCCCCTTTAGGGTCAGGGAAGGTAAAGCAGTGATGGAGAGGAGATGGGCGCCGCCCGCAATATGCTGGCCCCTGGAGAAGTTGAGGTCTCTGATGCCTCACTCCCCTTAGACCACATAGGTTAAGGGACACCTTTACCTTTATCTTTACCGAAAACAAAACAAACAAAACACCCAACATGAAAACCAAGATGACAAACTAAACGAAAAACAACACAACAAAAGAAAGGGAAGAAGAAGAAGAAGAAGAAGAAGAAGAAGAAGAAGAAGAAGAAGAAGAAGAAGAAGAAGAAAGAAAAGAAGAAGAAGAAGAAGAAGAGAAAGAAGAACAACAACAACAACAACAACAACAACAACAACAACAACAACAACAACAACAAGAACTAGAAGAACAAGAACAAGAAGAACAAGAACATGAAGAAGAACAAGAAGAAGAAGAATTGCGAAGATACAGAAGAATTGCGAAGAAGAACAACAACAAGGAGAACTAGAACAAGAAGAACAAGAAAAGAAGAAGAGGAAGAAGAAAATGTTGAAGAAATCATAAACCCAATACACTGCTTAGAACAAACACAATATAACAAAGTATACATTTCAAAGCAACGACAAAAAACGAAACATATGCTTCTAAACAACTGTTTTAGAACTCGAGCTGTTCCCGAACCCGAAAATGAGCGGAAAGATGTCTAAAGCAAACAGTGAAGCGTATTCGTTCGCA
>CM054148.1:7265737-7280737 GCA_028751875.1 Rapana venosa
TGGCTGTGTATATGACAGTGGCGGTGTATATGACAGTGACAGTGTATATGACAGTGGCAACAGTGCATATGACAGTGACAACAGTGTATATGACAGTGACAACAGTGTATATGGCAGTGACAACAGTGCATATGACAGTGACAACAGTGTATATGACAGTGACAACAGTGTATATGGCAGTGACAACAGTGCATATGACAGTGACAACAGTGTATATGACAGTGACAACAGTGTATATGGCAGTGACAACAGTGCATATGACAGTGACAACAGTGTATATGGCAGTGACAGTGCATATGACAGTGACAACAGTGTATATGACAGTGACAACAGTGCATATGACAGTGACACTGTGTGTTGATGTTCCAGAAGGATGCTGTCATAACAGATGATGAGGATGTGTGCGTCTCCATTGATTATAAGGTATTCTGTGTGTGTGTGTGTGTGTGTGCGTGCGTGCGTGCGTGCGTGCGTGCGTGCGTGCGTGCGTGCGTGCGTGCGTGCGTGCGTGCGTGCGTGCGTGCGTGCGTGCGTGTGTGTGTGTGTGTGTTGCTTGTTTTTTTAATTTTTATTTTATTCTTTTATATTGAGGATAATGGAATAAGCACTTATGTGCTTTTTACATCCAGCCCCGTGTGCATGCGGTTTTGTAAATTTTGTCATCTGTTCCCACCGGCACACAATGGCCTACTCTTACGAAAAGCGGAACAGGATTTAACGTGTGCGCAAGATGTTCTGCATGCGTTCGCACACGGGGCCTCGGTTTATAGTCTCATCCGAAGGACTGTGTGTGTGCGTGCGTGCGTGCGTGTGTGTGTGTGAGTGTGTGTATGAGTGTGTGTATGTATGTGTATGTATGTGTGTGCAACCTGCATGTGTGTGTGTGTGTGCGTGCGTGCGTGCGTGCGTGCGTGCGTGCGTGCGTGCGTGCGTGCGTGTGTGTGTGTGTGTGTGTGTGTGTGTGTGTGTGTGTGTGTGTGTGTGCGTTTGTGTCTGTGTCTGTGTCTGAGTGTGTGTTCCTGTGGGTGTCTGTGTGTGTGTGTGTTTGTGTGTGTGTGTGTGTGTGTGTGTCTGTGTCTGTGTCTGTGTGTGTCTATGTCTGTGTCTGTGTCTGTGCGCGCCTGTGTGCACGCATGTTTATGTAGGTGGAAGTCTTCTTGCAAATATGCGCACGTGATATGCTTGCATGCCATTGTACATGCATGCACATATGCAAAAAAAAGAGCCGAGTGTATCTAAAAAATAACTATAGGAACTGGCGTTTAGTGTAAACAGAACCAGTGGCGTTTCCCCATTTCTTCCATTCATTTCTCAGCAAGAGCTCCGAGGTGAGATTTTGTGTGTGCCACAGTTTTTATCTGCGTTTAAAAGAATGTAACAAGCCTTGAAAACCTCGACATTCTTTTTTTTTCTTTTTTGTCGTTCCTCAGCCAGATCTGTAAGGCTCACCTATTGTGAGATTCTGTGTATGCGACCGGGGGTTTTTTTGCTATTAAGGTAGCCGCATTCTGACTTCGGGAAGGATGTCTGAACATGACACCTGTGTGCATGCAGTTGTTTTTTGTTTTGTTTTTTTGTCATCCGTTCCTACTGGCACTCAATGGCCTACTCTTCCAAAAGGTAGAGCGGGTGTCAAGGTGTGCGCAAGATGTTCTATGTACGTTCGCACGCGGGAGATTGGTTTGTAGTCTCACCTGAAGGACTTTCTGGGCATTCTAATAGTGTATGCTAATCAGTCATATTTGACCATATAGAACATGCTAATTAGTCATATTCGACTACACAGTTTTATACTACATAGTATTATTTAGTATTATTTCACAATATAGTATATATGCTAATTTGTCATATTTGACTACATAGTATGTATGCTAATTTGTCATATTTGACTACATAGTATATATGCTAATTTGTCATATTTGAATACATACTATGTATGCTGATTAGTCATATTTGACCACATAGTATACGCTAATTAGTCATTTGTAACCACATAGTATCAAGTCTGGTTACCAATCGGATGGGTGACCGTTTGGGTGCCTTGGCTTCGGTACAGTCCCCCAGTTTACCCAGCTATAAATGGGTACCTGCCCTCTTTAGGGTCAGGGAAGGTAAAGCAGCGAGGAAGAGGAGATGGGCGCCGCCCTCAATACGCTGGCCCTAGAGAAGTGAGGTCTCTGATGCCTCGCTCCCCTACGACCACATAGGTTATGGGACTCCTTTACCTTTACCTTTAACCACATAGTATCAAGTGTGGTTACCAATCGGATGGGTGACGGTTTGCGCGCCTTGGCTTCAGTACAGTTCCCCCAGTTCACCCAGCTGTAAATGGGCACCTGCCCTCTTTATGGTCAGGGAAGGTAAAGCAGCGAGGGAGAGGAGATGGGCGCCGCCCTCAATATTCTGGCCCCTAGAGAAGCTGAGGTCTCTGATGCCTCACTCCCCCTACGACCACATAGGTTATGGGACACCATTACCTTTTATATGCGCTGTTAACCAGTCATATTTGACTGCAATGGCAGGCTACATTCTTACGTTCGTTCTGTGCAATGTGGTGTGTGCAGGCCATCATGCACAAAGTGGTTCTACGCTACGTGCACAAGATGAAGTTTGACAAGAAAGGAGACAGCCTGAAAGAAGGTCAGTTCCCTCCAGACTGCTGTGCCTGTCACAGCGTATTATTTCATGTGCATGTCGTTGCTTCGATTTTACGTCTGTTCACTCAAAGCGATAATTATTAGACGATGGGAAGGAAGGGGGGCGGAGGGGGGAGGGGGGGAGACTTAAGTTGATGGGTGTGTGCAGTAAAAATCGATATCTATTCCTAAATAACGTAGACAGTACACAGAAAAGGGCTAAACAATGATAACGAAAAATAAATGCATGGGACTACTATTGCTTATACTATAACTATAAGAAATGTGCGCGTGTGTGAGTATGTGTGTGTGTGTGTGTGTGTGTTTCAATTTGACATATGATAAAAAATTAAGTAGTTTAAGACCACCAAAAGGCAATGATGGTGAATTGTGGAACATAACAACCCTAGCAATGCCAGTGGCAGTAAAAACATCGGTATTTCAGTAACAATTAACAATGTAAATACACAAACAATAACATCATTAATCAAAAAGTTAAACTGAACTACAAGCAACAGGAGTTTAAAGAGGGGGGAGGGGGGTCGTACTTATGTGCATGCTCATCAGTACAGTCTGTCAGTGTTTTTTCACGTACAGCTGCGTCTGAGAGTGTCAGTAAGAGTTTGAAGCTTTTAGAATGTACACTCCTGTGTGTGCGTGTGAGTAAAGCCAGAGTAAGCAATGGAACAAAGTACATTTTCAAGTTGGTCTCCAGGAATCAAGTTTCATTAAAATTTGATAAGAGAGTTGGTGATGAAAAAATGAATATTCTAAAGCAGCATATGATTTTTTTTTAATATACTCAGAGTACATTTACCAGATATTTGTATTGTATTTAGATTTGACAAGACATTTGATGGCTAAAGAATGAATAGTATAAACCAGCATCTGAATCAATACTACTCAATACATTGACCCCCATGTCTATGTCGTATTTAGATCTGACAAGAGAGTTCGTGACGAAATAATGGATATTCTAAAGCAGCATGTTAAATGGATATTCTAAAGCAGCGTGTTATTCAAAAAATACTCGCAGTACATTGACACAATAACTGTATCGTATTTAGATCTGACAAGAGAGTTGATGACTAACTAAGGAATAGTCTAAGGCAACATTCCAAAAATACCCTCAGTACATTTACCTGATATATGTATCGTATTTATATCTAACAAGAGAGTTTATGACAAAAGAATGAATATTCTAAAGCAGCATCTGATTCAAAAATACTCACAGTACATTTATCCAATATCTGTATCTTATTTAGATCTGACAATAGATCTGAGGACGAAAGACTAAACATTGTAAAGCAGTATAATTATCCTTCACAAATGCTCGCATCATTTGCATGATGTCTGTATCCTATTCAGATCTGACAAGAGAGTTGGTGACGAAAGAATGAATATTCTAAAGCAACAAGTGGTTTTTTAAAAATACTGGCAGTACAATTACCTGATGTCTGTATGTATTTTAATCTGACAAGAGAGTTAAGGAGGAGGAAAGAAGGAATAATTTGTACGTAGCATATGATTCAAAAATACCCACAGTACATTGACCCAATATCTGTATCCTATTTAGGTCTGACAAAAGAAAGAGAGCTGATCACAAAATAACGAATATCCTGAAACAGCAAGCATCAGATTCAAATGCTACTCACCACAGTGCATTTACCCGATATTTATTAAGCCATCAGCGCCTGGGGTTTATCACAGTTCTTGATTAAACCATTGACGCTGGGGGCAACAGCAAAGTGAGAGGCTGTATGACCAGTGGTTTTTCCACTCACGGAATTCCACTTTACAGCTAAGTCTTTAGTGATCGACTATGACTCTCTGACTAGGGCCTTGACTTGCACAGTCCTTAGTGTGCAGCCCTGGGGGGCTGGTTGGCCTTTGGAGACTCTCCAACGCTGACTGTCCTTATGCCTACTTGGCCGAGAGAGTGGGGATGTACTGTGGGCAAGGCATCTCCACTATAATCAAATTTCTTCCCAATTTCCGAAACAGCAGCTGCTTCCTCTGTTGTTTTGGAGGTCATCGTCGAAAACGACGGACTAACATACATACCCGATATTTATACCGCATTTAAGTCCGACAAGAGAGTTGATGAAGAAAGAATGGATATTCTAAAGCGCCATGTCATTCCCCTTCACCCCGTGTCTCTACCGTCTCCAACGTTCTCTGTGTCCCCAGACCTGCTGGACGCCAAAGAAGAGGTGCTGGCTCACACCTACAACATGTGCAGCGCTCTCCACATGCGCCTGGACCTGGTGGAGCGACAGCTCTACTCCCTCACCAGCGGCCATCCCTCCTCCAAGTACGACGAAATGTCCTTGACCTCTGCCTGTCCCATCACCCCCTCCACCAACCTGTCAGGGTTCAACCTCGCCCCCGCTACCGCCACCGCCACGGCTGCCTCCAACACCACCACCCTCCCTGTCACCAGCAGCGGTTTTCAGCCCACGTCAGTGGCGGTGTCTGGCCCCAGCCCCACGCCCAGCCTGCGCAACAGCCACCGCACGGTGTCCCTGTCCCAGTCCGTGCCCAGTCCTGCCGCCCTGCCAGACCACGCCCAGCCCTCCAGGCTCAGCTTCAGCTTCTACGAGCCTCGCCGAGAGTTCGTCAGCCGCCGCTGGTCCTACTACCACCACGACCGCTCTAAGGGCAGAGGTGGAGGAGGTGGTGGTGGAGGTGGAGGTGGAGGTCGGGGTCAGCAGCAAGCCCCAGAGCAGCAGGATGACCGACAAGTTCAGCAATACCGTCAGCAACAGCAACAACGACAGCAACAACAGCAGCAGCAGCAGCTACAGCGAGAGCAGAACAGCCGCTCCCCAGTCTTCTCTGCCACGGACACTGCCGCCATGATGCCTGTCACGCGCGAACGTTCCAGGAGCGATTACTCTCCCTTACGTTACCGCGACAGGGGAGAGTACTCTCCTGTGCACTTCGGGCAGGAGGCTGGGGAGACGGGCGGGGCGAGTGAGGGCGGGCTCCGGAGGCAGGGAACTATGCAACGCACACGTCACCAGAGCCTGCGCCGCCAGGACTCGGTCTATCAGGATGCCTACCTGCCTTACTGGGTGAGTGAGCTGTGAACCCTGCAGTCTGCACACTGTACGGTACTCTGGGACCTCTTTCCCTTCTGGACTTGTAGGCGTCTGCACTACTTTGCCCTGCTGTGGGTTATTGTCTGCCTTAACAACTCCTCAAGGAATTGTAAGTGCTCTGCAGCCAAAACTGTTCAGGCAGTGTGTCATGGGCAGGGTTTCACCTGGTGGAGCTCATTTCCTCTCCAAGGTAGCAGGACGCATGCTGAGTATGTTCGTGTCATCCATCCCACCGGCCATAGCTGGCCTACTCTTCGGCTAGATTGGATGATTGAGGTTTTTAACGTGTGCTCAGGATGTTCTGCACACTTTTGTACACGGAACTTCAGTTAAGTGTCTCATCCACAGGATTTGTGGAGAAGAGGAGCTGGAAGCAATGGAAAAATAAAACCACCTCGAAAAGAAACCTCAGTGGGACTTAAACCCACACTCTTAGAGTCCGTCTGATCACCAGTTCCACGCTCTAACCGCTAGGCTAAATACCCCCCATCCCCCATCCCCATCCATCCTTAGAGATAAGTATGTTGTAAGCGCTGTTCATGTACGGCCACATGCGCTTCTGTGCCCATCAATAGTCTCATTGTGGCCATTGTTTGAGTGGCTCTGATGGAGAAATCAAGACTTGTTTTGTTTTGTTTTTCACCGATGGGCACTGAGACTTCTTTCGGTTCTGGAAATGTTGCAGTAAGTTAATATGGATTTATGGGTGTTATTGTTGATCCATAATTGCTAGAAGTCAATACTGATAGTTAGCTGTCACAATATTCAAAGGATATCACATGTAAAACTTGTATAACAATTGCTTTAAAAGAACAACTGACTAATCCCATACATCAGTGTCATGGAAACTATCCAATATGGCCGCCAAAGACAATCGTTTTAAAAATTGAACATCTCTTTAAGAGATAGGAAATAGAAGAATTCTGTTTTCGCAGAAATGTTACACAACCAAATTAATTCCTTTCAATTTACATAGAGAAGTCTTCACATGACTGTGCTCATGTACGTTCTTAAGAGTAAGAAACCATCACTTGGACTGATTTACACCAGATTATTTTTGTTGTTGTGGATGAGCGGATATCATTATTGTATGATGATGATGGTGGTGGTGGTGATGATGATGGTGATGATGATGATTGATGTTGTTGTAATTATTATCATTATTATTTGTTCTTGTTGTTCAATATGCACTCTGCCTCACTCATCACACTCAGCAATTCCTGCGATGTGAGACCGTAAGGTACACACTGGGAGATCATTTTGCGTGTGTGGCTGTTTTCAAGCACCACAGGCAGCCATACTTCGACTTCAGAGGATTCATGTAATATTCAAACTCCCTGCATGCTGTTCATTACCTGTAGGCATTTCTGCTTCAGAAAAAGCACTCGGAGATCTAATGGTAGGGGTTTTATTTATTATTTATTATTTGTTTTTCATGAAGAATGTATGCTGAACTGTCTCCGTGTGTGTAGTTTATTTTTCCCTGAGCGATTTGTGGCTTCTGAATATACCACGCTCATGCCTGCTAGTGTGTATGTGCACATGTACTGGCGCATGCTTCCACACGCGCACGCACGCACACGCACGCATGCACACACGCGCGCGCGCGCGTGCACGCATGCACACACACACACAGACAGAGACAGAGATAGAGAATAAGAATGTGAAAAAGAGACAGAAAGAAATAAGAAAACAGAAAGAGAGACAAAAAAGATACAGAGAGACAGAGACACAGAGAGAGACAGAGAAGGAGAGACAGACAGAGAAAGGGAGAGTAAAAGACAGATTGGAATATCTCTTCCATTCAGTCTTGATTTCTACACACTAGATATTTTTCGGCTTGGCAAGTATGTGTCCCAATGGTCACCTCTCGCTCCCTCTCCCTCTCTCTCCTTCTCTCCCCCCCCCCTCCCCCCCCCCCCCCCCCCCCCCCCTCCCTCTCCCTCTCTCTCTCTCTCTCTCTCCCTCCCTCCCTCTCTCTCCTCTCTCTCTCTCTCTCTCTCTCTCTCTCTCTCTCTCTCTGTGCAGCCTTAAAAAAAACAAAAAACCACCCTGAATGACATGAGCTGCTGACAGAGGAGAGAGAGGGGGAGAGAATATCTGACTACCCGGGGACACATACTTGCCAAAGTGGACACCACAGTCACGGTGACCACCCGACCCGGCCTCTCGCTGTGTGTCCTGTAATCAGTAAGTAGCGAAGAGAAAGAGAGAGAGAGACAGAGAGAGAGAGAGGTAGAGGTATAGCCTATAGCGCGGCTGAACGCCATCCTTGATCTCTCCTACAGGAGGAACCCCAGCCCGTGCCGTCTCAGCTCCAGGGGACCCAGAACACCCTCCCTCACCACGCCTTCATCCGACCGCCCCCAACCGCCTCCTCCCCCTCCTCCTCCTCTCCTTCCCCTTCCCCCCAGCGCCCGTCCAACCGCTCGCCCTCCCACCCTCTCGCCCGCTCCCCTTCCCCTTCCGGGTCGCGCCCTTTGTCCCCTGACCCTGACGCCCCCATCCTCCGGCCTGACCTCACCCCCACCCGCACCAAGACTCTCCGCCGGGAGTTCAGCCGCACGGAGCGTCACCGGGGAGGAAGGGCCAGCCGCAGCCCTAGCCTGGGCCCCCTGGAGAGAGGAGGAGGAGGAGGATTGGGAGGAGGAGGAGGAGGGGTAGGGGGGAGGAGGAGCATCACTCCCAGGACAAGCCCCACCCCCAGCGCCTCCTCACGACAGCCCAGTCCTGTGCTGCCCTTGCGTCAACATCACCAACAGCAGCATCACCAGCATCAACAGCATCAGCAGCAGCTTCAGCAGCAGGCGCCGGAGTCTGCGGGGTGCACGTCGCAGAGCCGGAGCATCATTCCCGGACACAGTCCCTGCACAGGCACCAGGCCAGGTCGCCCTCCGGCAAAGGCGTGCTCCTCACTCCGCAGCGGAGCAAGGAGATCTGAGGACTCTGAGGGAGAGTCAGGTATGGAGGGTTGACTGCCTGGTGTTGGTGTCTTGGTGACAGACAAGGGAGAGTCAGGTGGTGTGTGTGTGTGGAGGTGGTTGACTGCCTGAGGTTGGTGTCTTGGTGATTGACAAGGGAGGGTCAGGTGGTGGAGGGGTGACTGCCTTGTGTTGGTGTCTTGGGGATAGACGAGGGAGGAGGAGGAGGAGGAGGAGGATGTCCCTGTTGACGGTTCTGGTCACACCTGGTTTTCTGTTTTGGGGTGTCTTGTTGACAGGGGTGAACGGGAGGTGTTGTTGACTTTCTGGTCACCTGGTTCCTTGTGGACAGGGGGTGAGTTGGAGTTGTTGACGTTCAGGTCATCTGGTTCCTGTTTGGTTCCTTGTTGACAGGGGTGAGTGAGAGTTGTTGACGGTCAGGTCATCTGGTTCCTGTTGGTGTCTTGTTGACAGGGGTGAGTGAGAGTTGTTGACGTTCAGGTCATCTGGTTCCAAGAGATGAGAATTCTTGACGTTCAGATCATCTGGTTCCTGTTGGCTCTTGTTGACAGAGACTAAAGTTGTTGACGTTCAGATCATCTGGTTCCTGTTGGCTCTTGTTGACAGAGACTAAAGTTGTTGACGTTCAGGTCATCTGGTTCCTGATGGTTTTTGTTGACAGGGGTGAGTGAGAGTTGTTGACGTTCTGGTCACCTGGTTCCTTGTTGACAGAGATAATTGTTGACGATCCGGTCATCTGTCTGTTGGATCTCTGTTGACAGGGATGAGAATTGTTGAAGTTCAGGTCATCTGGTTTCTGTTGGTTACTTGTTGACAGAGATGAGAATTGATAACGTTCAGGTCATCTGTCGGGTGGTTTCTTGTTGACAGAGCTGAGAATTGTTGACGTTCAGGTCACCTGGTTTCTGTTGATGTCTTGTTGACAGGGGTGAGTGAGAGTTGTTGACGTTCAGACCGTCTGGTCCTGGTGGTAGATTTGTAGACAGAAAGGTTGGGTTAGGCTCGTCTACAATCTAATCTGCTTCAACGTTTTGAGACCATTCCCAGTATCAGACACCACCTGTGGGATTTGTGATGACTTGATGGGGAAGATAGAAACTTGATGTGGAGGGATTTGGCTGAACAAGAAGGGGAATCGGAATACGTTACTCCTGTCTATGTAGTAGTAAAAAAAAAATGTCATCATGAATACAATACACTCGCCATGTTGAATGTTCTTTAGTCTGGTCAGGTGGAGTAGATTGAATTTAGTGAAGACTTAAGTGTTCTTTTTGTTATGTCATCAACATACTTCGAGTTTTGCAGGAAGTTTTCATAGGCTCTACATGCATTTGATCATGAGAGACTCGCACAACTGTTCATCAGCTTCGCTGCTTTCCAGGAGCGTGAGGCGTCTCTTGTACAGTGTACAGCTGTATGGTGGGTGTTGTTACAAGTGGGTGTATACGCCAAGTGAACACCGCCTTATCAGACCCAGGGCGCTGAGGCAGAAGAAGGCTGCTTTACCTACCAAGACGAGAACGTGGATGCCATTCAGCTTCTGTCGCTCTCTCTCCTGCACTGGTCAGTAGGCTACCTACTAGCTGTGTGTGTGTGTGTGTAGCTCGTGGTTTTCTGTTTCTGTTAGAAATCCAGAGATTATCTCGTCTTTTGTTGTTGTGAAAGAAGTCAGAATTGCTACTGTTGATTGTTTTCAAGTGAAATCATGCCTTTTTTTTTTAAAAAAAAGGAAATCACTCCAGATTTTTTTTTCCTGAAAAGGAAGAAAGACATTTTGGAAAAGGTGGGGGAGGGGGGACTGTTTGGTTGTTGGCTGTTGGTGTGGTGGTGTTGTTGTTTTTTTTTTCAAGATAATCAAACAACTCTTGATGATTTGAGAAAAAGAGAGATTGTACCTCTGATAATACAGGATATAATTCAACACAGTTGGATTTTCTTCAGTTTCCTAAGGAACATGTTCAGCGAAACTCTTCAGTGAAGATTTATCGCCCCCTTTACTTCCTGTGTGTGGGACATCCTGGTCTTTTGGTAAACTGTGGATTTTTGCATGTAATGGTGTAGACTTGTGTTAGATCCACCGACCTGCGCCTACAAATTCTGCTGTGCGTTTTCTTTTTTCTGTAAGATTTTCTTGTGTAAGTTGTTGGTAAACCTGACCATCCCATGATGTGAGCATTGAACGTTGATGTTTGCTTGAGTGAAGCGTGTTGCACACGAACAGCAGTGGAATGAGAACATGGGTGATAAGTGAGGTTGCTGTTCTTGTTGAGCGTTCCCCAGCTTATCACCCTAGGGGGTTGCCCAGAATATGCACTCTGTCTCACTGATCACACTTGGGAGTCACTGTGTGGTTGAAAGTACACACAGGATGAGGAAGTTACGAAGTCTGTGATTGCTAGAGGAAACTTTCAATAGGATTCTTGTTAGTGTGGCTTCTTTTTTTTTTTTCATGCTGGTTTAAAGAAATGTTTATTCAAAAGACATGGTTATAATAGACATAAACACTGTTTTTCGCGTTGTCCATTCATGCTGCATGTGTAGTCTAGTGTTACAAGACAAGTGGTTTTTTTGTTTGTTATTTTTGGGTAGGTTTTATTTTTGTTTGGTGTTGGATGTTACCAGTCCCGAAAGTCGTGTCGTCTCCTATTGTCGCTTCTTTCAGACGACTGTGCGCGTGTGTGCATGGAAGTCCGCTAAAGAACAGTGCCTCAGGGAGAACACAGTCGATGGACAATGACAACACGTGTTGATTGCCTTGGGTAATACAACCGCACAATTTTGTGTGTGCTTCCTTCACTGACCAAGATTGGCCTGAATGGTTCTGTGACAGTTGTGTCTGCAGCAGATGTGTGATGCTGGAGTTTCTCTGTATGTTCTTTCGAGCCAGAAGGCCCATTAGAGCCGGAGCTTATCCCGGTTTCTGTAGCGTTAAGCAAACTGATGGTTTTTCACCACCCCTGTGACAGGACGCTAGTCTGTCGCCAGATACTTCCCCAGCAGAGCTGGTACCCACTTGTACACCTGAGTGGAGTGAGGAAAATAGGAGTAAAGTGTCTTTCCCAAGGACACAACACCGAGCCGAGCGGGGATCGAACCCGCGACCTCTGGATCACGAGTTGACCGCCTAAACCACTCGACCACGGTGCCTCCCTTGGAGTTTCTTTGAGAGTGGAGATTCTGCCGACACCCTCTCTCTCTCTCTCTCTCTCTCTCTCTCTCTCTCCTCTCTCTCCTCTCCCTCCTCTCTCCTCTCTCTCTCTCTCTCTCTACTTCTCTCTCTCTCTCTCCCCTCTCTCTCTCCATCTCTCTCCTCTCTCACTTTCCTCCCTCTTTCACTTTCCTTCCCTCCCTCCCCTCCGTTTCTGTTTTTCTCTTTCCTCTCTCTCTGATGACTGAAAATGAAAGCTAAGTGTAGTATTGTGAAGGGGGGCGGTATCAAACCGTTAAAACAGCAAGGAAACTCAACTGAAATGTCGGCGACATTTTGAAATATACAATGTCGATTGTGTTTGACAATAAGGTTGATGGTAATGGTTTTCAAACTGTTGGTTTTGTTCACTGATGTGATGAGATTCATTATTCTTGTTGTTGTTTTGCAATCCTTGTAATATGTGACATTCTAATATTATGTAAGTATGTTAACTTTTGATATGCATGCTATTCAATTGTTAAAAGTGCATTGTTCTTTTGGTGGTATAAGAACTTTTTTATCTGTTTTACTCAGATTTTATTGTCAGTTTTTTTAGAAACTGCTTGTCAATACTATAATTACTCACATTTTGTTGGGTGCATCAGAAACTTTCTTTCAGTAAGGTGATTAACTACCAGTTTATCAAAAAGTTCCTATCACTATCAGTAAGACAGATTTTGTTGATTGTTTCAGATTGTAAAGTTCATGTTAGCAATATTGATTAGACTCTAGCAAATTCATGAGAAAGTTGTTATCAACAATTATACAACATATTCATGTCGGTGTCTGTATTTCCTTGGCAGTTTGGTTTTTTTAGATTCCTATGTGTGTATCAGAGAGTTTCTGTCAGCATGTGGTACGACAGATTATGTTGTCTGTATCACACTAGTTCTACTAAGCAGTAGTTTGATTCTACTATGTGCATCAGAAAGAACTATCAACATGGATAATGTAAGACAGTCTATATTCTGAATCGTTAAGTTCTGTTCGTGTCTAGTACTTAAGATTATATGACATGTATATCAGAAAGTTCCACGAACATTGGCACAAGATAGTGTGTCGGTCTTAGATTTTACCGTATGGTTTATAAAATTGCTGTTAACAATAGTAAAACAGATTCTGTCGTCTTTACCAGAAAGTTCCTTTTGAGCATTTTTTTTTAAATCAGCAATGTGTATTAAAATGTGCCATCAGTATTGGTAGGACAGACTCTGATACTTGCATCAGAAAATTCCTCTGGGGATGTTCAGATTCTAACGTAAGAGTCAGAACGTTTCTGCCAACACTATTAACATAAGACAGGTTCTGATATCTATGGCACAAATTTCTTTTATTAGCAGTGATTAGATTCTAGCGTGTGTTTCAGACTAGAAGATTCCTCCAACACTGGTCACGCAGACAGGTTCTGTGGTCTGTCTTCCTCTTAAAGATAATCAGACTCTGACCAATGTATCAGAACGTCGCCATCAACATTCGTAGGCCTAAAATAGATTATGTTATTCGTATCACAAAGTTCTTTTCTGCAATATAATATTTAGAGTCTAGCACATATGTTTCCAAAAGACCATTCATCAACATTGTAAAAAATCAACCGTAAACCTTTTAACTGTATCACTAACTTCTTTTAATCAATATTTAGAGTTTGATGCAAATGTATCAGACAGATCATTTAAAGAACATTGGTAGAAACAGATTCTGTAAACTGTGCTGCTAAGTTCTTGTAGTCTGTGTTCAGCGTCTGATGTTAATACATCCGAAAGATCATTCATCAGCAATTGTAAGACAGGAATATGGTGTCTGTATCACAAAATCCTTTTTTTCACAGTTGTTAAGTTCTACCAAGTGAAGATGGTATCAGAAAGTTTCTACGAACTTTGATCAGACAGTCTATTGTTTGCACCATGTAGAGACTTTCCCCTAGCAATGCTTCATCAAATTCTTTTTCTCTGTCCCAAAAGTTCATAGCAACCTTAGGTCTGCAAAAAAAAAAAAAAGGTTTCTGTTGTCTGTATCAGATGCAGAATAGCCATCTTGGGCAGACTGTGTTCCTGTCTCTGTGTACAAATGTATTCCTACATAGTAGAACATCATTCAAACCTGTTGTTACATTGTCGAAATCTGTGTACAGTGTGTATGTGTACATTTTTAGGCTAATACAACCTACTGTGTGTGTGTTGTTGTTGTTGTTTTTTCTTAGACGATTTGATTTTGCAACTGAGTACATAACGCGTCACATTCGGAACAAACGTTCTGAATGGAGTGGAAAATAATATGATACTTTTTTGTGTGAAATCCTGTTTGTACATGAGTGGATCTTTCCGTGGTATGAAGGGTGTCTTTTTATTGGCAGGAAATGAATGATGACTTGTTGCACTCAGTCTGAATTAGTAGTGTACTGATGTTCAAATGTACATTGTGACAGAAAAGCCTATGCATAGTGCGCTCTCTCTCTCTCTCTCCCTCTCTCTCTCTCTCTCTCTCTCTCACTCTCTCTCTCTCTCTCACTCTCTCTCTCTCACTCTCTCTCTCACTCTCTCTCTCTCTCTCTGAGTCTCTCTCACTCTCTCTCTCACTCTCTCTCTCTCTCACTCTCTCTCTCTCTCTCTCTCTCTCTCTCTCTCTCTCTCTCTCTCTCTCTCTCTCTTCTCTGTCTGTCTCTCTGTTCTAACACGTCTACTTAGGCTACTATGCAAATAATTGTAGGTCATTTCAGCATGGTAGGTGTTGTTATGTATTATTTTTTGCTTGTCATGTCATGGAAACTTGATGCGAAACGTGACTATATTTTCCCCAAATACTTCAATATTTCATAATAATTTCGTTCTGTTGGTAAGGCAACGGGAACTACCTATGTCTCCCTTTAGGCCGCACACCGGTATTAAAAAATCACTCTTTTCCTTATGTTTTTCTATGTGACTCTTATATTCATGGCATCCACAGAAATAAATAAAACCACTTTTTGTTGAAGACTAGCCTCTGACTCAAAACTCATGTGATTTTGAACAAATTTGGTAGGTTTGAATTTTTTTAATTTTTCAGCAAACACTGTACCTCCTCAGTCCTTTGTCGTGTCAGCTAGCTTCCTTACCACGATATGCATGCGTGGGGTCAACGCTGTAGGAATACAG
>CM054148.1:7285737-7305737 GCA_028751875.1 Rapana venosa
CAATAACAGTAGCTGCAGTAACGCTTGCTTGAAGCAGAGGTTAGCGTTCTTTTTATCGTGTAAAATTCACAAAAGCTTTCAATTTTTTTTTAAAATGTTAATTTCCCCTATGGGGATACTGCGACTCTTTCAGTATGAAAAATATTTCCCACCTCCTAGAAATTGTGTGCTATATCTTTTTTTAAATCTCTCTCTCTCTCTCTCTCTCTCTCTCTCTCTCTCTCTCTCTCTCTCTCTCTCTCTCTTCATTTCATGTCTCTGTCTCTGTCTGTCTGTCTGTCTGTCTCTCTCTGTCTCTGTCTCTCTCTCTCTCTCTCTGGGGACGGGATAGCCTAGTGGTTAGAACATTGCGCTCGCAATCTGACAACCCGGGTTCGATTCCCGTTCAAGGGGATACTTTCCCCTGGAGATAACATCAGTGCAGACTCCACTTTCCTCAAAAGTCCTTTGGATGAGACTATAAACCGAGGCCCCGTGTGCGAACGCACGCAGAACATTTTGCGCACACGTTAAAATCCTGTTCCGCTTTTCGTAAGAGTAGGCCATAGTGTGCCGATGGGAACAGATGACAATTTACAAAACCGCATATACACGGGGACTGGATGTAAAAAAGCACATAAGTGCTTATTCCATTATCCTCGATATAAAAGAATAAAATAAAATAAAAACTAAATTTTAAAACTCTCTCTCTCTCTCTCTTTCTCTCTCTCTCTCTCTGTCTCTCTCTCTCTCTCACTCTCTTTCTCTCTGTCATTGCTTCTTTGCTGCCTTTCCAATCCATTTTTCTTATCTTTTGTTTTTTCTTCCTGAAAATCTGACAACATATTTCTTTTAACATACATATTATATTTACATTTTTGTTGCTTGTGCCCGTTTTATCCTGGTGACTAGGTTATATGAAACTGGAAATACATCAGGGATGGATACAGGACGTCCCAGTCTGCGGTGTTATTTAACCATAATTATAGCGTGTTATAATTTTTATCAATAATTTCTTTGAATGTTTGTTATTTTTTATGGGCTTTCTTGTGGGGTTTTTTGTGGGGGGGGTTTTGGGGGGGGTTGTGCTTTTTTTTCATTCTGGAGATAGAATCAAATGGAATGGTTGGTATCCTCAGCATGGCTTTTGTTGGGTTTTTCGGTTGTTTTTTTTGGGGGGGTTGTTTTGAGGTTGTTTGTTGTTGTTGGGGTGGGGGGTTTTGGGGGTTGTTTGGGGTTTTTATTTTGTTTTGTTTTTTGCCTTAATTGATGAATGAAACGGTTCAGAGAATATGTCCTTGGAGGTGGATTTGTTTCTTTATTTGTTTCTTTCCTTCTTTCTTTCTTTGTTTTTTTTCAAGCTGACAGTGTTGGATATTTTGAGGGGATTGATATGTGCTGATTTTTGGACTTGAGCTAATAGCTATGTGAGTGTAAAGCCCTGATAAGGCCATCATGGTCAGAGGGACTGTAAACATCATGACATGTGTGTAAAGTGACGTGATTCCCAGCCTGGCTGTAAACAACATGACGTGTGTGTGTAAAGTGACGTGATTCCCAGCCTGAATGTAAACGTCATGACGTGTGTGTAATGTGACGTGATTCCCAGCCTGACTGTAAACAACATGACGTGTGTGTGTAAAGTGACGTGATTCCCAGCCTGAATGTAAACATCATGACGTGTGTGTAATGTGACGTGATTACCAGCCTGACTGTAAACAACATGTGTGTGTGTAAAGTGACGTGATTCCCAGCCTGACTGTAAACATCATGACGTGTTTGTAATGTGACGTGATTCCCAGCCTGACTGTAAACAACATGACGTGTGTGTGTAAAGTGACGTGATTCCCAGCCTGACTGTAAACATCATGACGTGTTTGTAATGTGACGTGATTCCCAGCCTGACTGTAAACAACATGACGTGTGTGTGTAAAGTGACGTGATTCCCAGCCTGACTGTAAACAACGTCATGACGTGTGTGTAATGTGAAGTGACGTGATTCCCAGCCTGACTGTAAACATCATGACGTGTGTGTAAAGTGACGTGATTCCCAGCCTGACTGTAAACATCATGACGTGTGTGTAAAGTGACGTGATTCCCAGCCTTTCTTTCGGTCGACACACAAGGAACAGAAGGGAAAAAAAGAAAAAAATATACATACATACATACATACATACATACATACATACATATATAAAACAACTACAGGGAAGACATGAGAACTTTGGACGACAGGGGACTGAATTTAACAAAATGAAGTAAACACCTTCAAGGGAAGTAAATATAAAGCTTCACTGGACATGGGAATGACTGGATATTTCCATAAGCATACAAGGGTGGGAAGGATGGTAAATTTCGGATACTGTGGAGAAAGAAAAAAAATTTAAGAAAAAAAGAAAGAAAAGAACAGTCTTAATAATCTCCCCTGTACCTTACTTCCCTTGCACACAAAACCACTAAGTTTGCAGATATATCACAGACTTGTGCTCACACGCTGTGTCCATGACAGCATCAATCACAAGTACACCTGTCCATTTTTTAACGATTTCCATAAAAGCTTTTCTTTTTCATAGTTTGATACTAGTCTCCTTGACCCATAGCGTACTGTATTTATCATCTTTTCTGCCCCACCTTTCCACCGATTCTATATCGCTGCCTTCTTATGTTCCATTTGTTATGGACTGTCTTCAGTACGAGTGACATTGCCTGTGTTACATTTTTTTGTCAATCGTCTTTTCAGCCTGATGATTTTGCACTGGGTTCGGCCTCCAGCTCCATTTTGTTGACAGAAAGAAACCTAGTGTCGAGTTTGTTACTGCCGCCAGTTGACTTGGCGTTATGAGACATTATTTTGTGTTATTAACTTTGTAACTTTTTCAATAGTGCAGTTTGTTTGTTTGTTTGTTTGTATCTACCACACACAAAAATTTGTATTTCTAGTGCAATAAAGTTTTGTACTATCTACCCGAAGATAGTTAAACTCATGTTTGCAAGGTGGTGGTCTGAACTGCTTGAGTGTCGAAGGTAAAAGAGGAGAGAATAAGTGTGAGAGAATGCGCATGCCTGCTTGAGTGAGTGAGTGAGTGAATGAAAGAGAAAGTGTGTGTTGAGGGGGGGGGGGGGGGGGGCTGTTGTATTGTGGTGTTAGCTTTAAGGAACACAAAAACAAGTTGGTGGCACATAATGGCCTGGTACAGAAAAGAAATGGCAAATGTTCTCCAATATAAGCCTTTTCTCCATTTAAAGTGAAGGGATGTGAATGGAGAAGAGTGAAAAAGGAGAACAGTCCAGAAGTCATTTGTTTACTTAGGAAAAGGCAATTCTGTACCATTTGACAGGCCTGAAATGCATTGCTGTATCCACATACACACACAGCGCATGTACATGGCTGTAACTGTGCATATGAGCTGACACTCACACAGCATAAACAGAAAACACAAACCCACTGTCATTCAAGCATGTTGCCCATTCCCCACTCCAACCATCAGAACCATTGTGTGTTCACAGCTTTATTTCATTCACTCAAATCATCAGGCGCCAACAAAAAAAATAGTAGGAAAAAAGTGTTCATTTGTTATCTACAACATTCGATATAAAAATGTAAACCTGCAACATGAACTGAACGTCCCCAGGCCTGTGGACTTTCTCTTTAAAAATCATTATGCACACGTTGCCATATAGAACCAGCCCCTTGATAGTGAAACACAGCCCCTTGATATGCAGATACAGGGACTGTTACAAGCATCCACGAGACACGCTCTATGCTGAACACTTGGACACTGTTATTTCCAAAACAGCTGCTATTCATGACCATCAACCTGCCTTTCTTTTTGTTATGAATGTAAGTAAGACCCATCAAAATGATCATCATTTAGGCGCATATCTACCTGATTTACACCTATTCCCTTTTGTCTCTAAAACATCAGTAAACCCTGTTACATTAGGACAGTGCACTATCTGCAGCAATCCAACACACAGACATATCCCTCACATCAGCAGTCTTACGTTCCTTCCATTTCATCCCAGGCACTGCATTTACACATGATGATGGAAAAGTAGCCAACTGTCAGAGTTACAAAAGATGAATGTGCAGAGTATAACAGAAATAAAACGGACTGGGAGGCCATTATTGGTGATCATTGTGGAAGGACAGGGTCCAAGCCTTCAGCATTCAGACGTGTGTGTAAGTCCAGGAGCTGTGCACAGAACAGAGTCTCTAGCAACGCAGCTATATACTTCACCAATGCCCCCCTTTCTCAATATCCCCAACTATACCATAGATAGACCATCCTTTCACAGATCTGTTTCCTTCATACATAATTATCAATCAATTGCTGTGACAAGATCCGTAACATGACACACAAATCAATATCAAACGATGATTTACAGTTACTCCTGCAAGTGTAAAAGTGATGCCCCCCCCCCCCCCCCTCACCCCACCCCCCAAAAATAAAAAATCTACAACATGACAAAAAATGTATGTCAAACTACAATTCAGAAAATACTCTTAAATGCAGCTGTATTCAATATACAAGAAATACAATAGTAAACACTTGTCTTTGATACAACAAACACGACAGGACACAAGTGCGTCAATATCGGTATTTCACACAGCTAAAGGAGTCTACAGAAGCCAGAGAAGCAGAAGGAACAGCACTGGGGATGGATGGGACCACCCTACCCCCCCCCCCCCCCCCCCAAAAAAAAAAAAAACATAACCCCGACCTTTCCTGAGCTGACTAGCTGGATGGAGCAGACTAATGGAATCTCCTGGAATGTGGAATCTGGATATTGTCTGATGAATACACTAGGTTCATGGCTGCAAAGCCAAAGTTGTTTTACTTGCCAGATGGGCCCAGTGGTGATGCTGCCAAGAAACAACAGGCAGGCAAGACTGCAGCCGTTCCACAAAAGAAAAGACAATGTCACGACCAGAGAAGTGACTTAACATGCTTTTTATCAAGTTCATGTTGCTTACTTCACCACAAGAGGCCATGAAAAAAAGAGGGAAGGGATTGGGGAGGTAAGGAGGGAGGGAGGGAGAGGGGAGTCTTCAGAGTACGTGAAAAGTGCTGAAATGTGTGAAGATAATCAGTACCAAGCAGTATTGTTCCCTGCCATAAGACGGAAATATTGAACCTGTCTGGTTTGGCGTATTCAGAAGTCTTTCTCTTTTACTTTGTTGGTTTCAACCTTGAGTCTCCATTTGTAAACACTTGCTTAGCACTACCCAAGGCCCGGATAATGCAACAGAGCCGACATACACACACAAAGTGAAGCAAGCACTAGTGTCACATTTGCCAACATTTCCCTCACATTAGAATGAAAAAGTATATAAAAAAAAAATACTTTACATACACACAGTGGTCAGTTACATACAGAACAACCCTAAAAGCTGCTAAGCGCTGACCAGACAACTACAACAACAACAACAACAAAAGAGACAAACCGTAACATCAAAGTCTGTGAACATCATCATCTCTCATAAACGGTAATCTCTACCACAGGCGGCCATGAAAACCTAGGTCGTGCTACCTTGCCTAACAAGAGTGACATGATCAGACAAATACGTTGTCCTTCCTAAGTTGTCCTGCCAAGCTGTCTGTAGATAGGACCAGTCTGAAGCTGAGGACTGGCTGATGCATCCAGGGAGCCAGGAGAGTATCAACAGACGTGAAGAAAATTGCACTGTCTTTTCATTGCACACAGTAAAACTTAGGATGCATAATATCAGGGATGCGCAGGATCATCCATTCTTCCTCTCTCAGCAGACCAGCAACAATGGACAGATGGACAACATACATGTTTGATAAGCCATGAACAGAAAGGGCTGCGACTGAATATTTCAAAAAAAACAACCCGACCTTACCCTTCACTTCCATCATTTTCTTTGTTCCAAATGACGCTACTAACATTGTATGGTGTTTTGGGATGATTCTCATTATGTCAGTTGACTTTCTCATCAAAGTTACTGCGCCAAAAATGTTCATTAATCAAACAGCACTTTCCAATGGACTGAACCAGCGAACTGTGTTTCCTCAACTAAATCCCCAGCCTTGAAGCGCAAGCAAGTTTCTCAGCTGCTCATAGAAGTGGGACACTTTCACAAAGGCAGAAGTGGTACGTGATCACTACAGGCTGAGACATCAACCCCACTGAGTATAAAAGAGATCCTGTAGGTGGTGGTGTTCTTCTCCCCTCAAGGACCTAGGTACTAGTCTTGAGGAGAAGACAATAAACTGAGATCCTGTGTGCAATGTGTGATTTCCTAAGCATAAGGGAGGGTGTCAAAAGAACGAAAGTGTGTTGAAACACCACTTCTCATTCACCGAACAGGCAGAAGAAACCCCAAACAAACAAGGACGATGCCATACTACAGCAGCAAGTTCTCCCCAGGAACAGCAATCTCACTTCTGTGTAAAGAGCCGTTGTGACAAACTCAAACACAACATGGTGCAACATAATTATCACAACTGTGCAAACTGCGGTCTGAATGTATTTCTTTGGTCCTGACTTCATTCACTTCTTGACCATGGGACTTGCTTGTCGTCAGTTTCCCTCACTCTTTATCATTTTTTCAGTTGACAACATCTCCCATTTCGCAAAACACTTTACATCATTTTATACATGTACACAGAGTCAAAACAACTTTGTACCTCTGAAATGATAGAAGAAGAAAAGGAAAATAAATCTAAAAGAATTTGAGCATGACAAACAGCTTACAAAGGTACTTTTACTATGTTCCACATGTGCCTTCCCTAACCTTTGATGTTTTAAATGTTAGACGCAATTCATTCAATCCAAAACTCTGATGTTTCAACAGTTAGACATAATCCATTCAATCTCAACTATGACACTTTAATAGTTAAACATTATCCATTCAATCTCCACTCACCTACTTCCACACTCAAACAAACGACATGTTCAAGTCCACGTTGTGTCCGATTTTCAGCAACGGAGCTCTCAGTAATCCACTGTTCTATGCTTATAGAGGAGGGTCTGAGGCACGGGTAACATTCTCTTTCAACATCAGAACACCACCCAGACCTAACAGCTGTGCGACAGGCCCCCAGCATCCCCACGGGGGACAGATGTATCTCAAGCATCAACAAAACTGGTGAATACAAACCCATATTAATTATAATCACATCTTTGAAAAATAACAAAAATGAAAAAAGTATCACTAAAACTACATATATCAAGATTTTTTTTTTTCTAAGTACACAGGACAAGACAAAACTAGAACCAAAAAATATACCCAAGTTTGTTTAACTAATGTATCTCTACTGCAAATTTATCACAGTTTAGAATCTATCAAATTCACAGACATAAAGCAAAACAAACCGATTTTTTTTCTCAACTCAAAGTGCTGTCACCGCAGCAGAATTTTCATAACAATATATCTACCAAAAAACAAACAAAAAAACACCAAAAACTCAATTTTCAGATGCCTAAAGAATGCATAATCCAATGCACTGATGAAGTTTTACTCCCATACTCCTATTTTCTACAAACTGACTAAATGTTGACAGGAGATAGGGAATCTTTAACATGCATAATTTGATCTGCGGCCTGCTCTGGCACATACAAAGGGGATTAAGGCACTGACAGACCTGATGTGAGAAAAATCCCCGCCCTAAATCCACAACCATTGCTAACTCTCAAAACTAACAATTTCACGATTAAAAATTGGTATTGACCATTTATTCACTTGAGCACTGGTTCACTCCCTTACCCTTACAGCCCAGCTGACTATGACAGTTATCACCTCAAAAATACAACGATAACTAAAAACATTGCCGATGATGTTGCTCACTCAAACGCCATGTACAAAGTACACATCTCTCACGATGCAACCACTCACCCAGACATACTCTACCTCTCACATCTACATAGAATGACAAAAGTCTAAAACACACAAAAACTGTGTGAGAAAAGGTATACCTTGGATACATGAAACCATTCTCAGCGAGTCACCAGCTTAAGTTTGCTTCGTAGCTGTGTTCCTTTCATAAACCATGCACTGTCAAAAGGTTCTGAGGTCATGACATGTTTTAAAAATATGACAACTCCTGCCATGGCCACAATTCAGCGACGACAACCCTGACCCTCCCAAAGAGGCACCCTACCTGCAAAGATGGTAAAAAAGGTAAAGGAGTCCCATAACCTATAAGGTCGTAGGGGAGCGAGGCATCAGAGACCTCACTTCTCTAGGGCCAGCATATTGAGGGCGGCGCCCATCTCCTCTCCCTCGCTGCTTTACCTTCCCTGACCCTAAAGAGGGCAGGTACCCATTTACAGCTGGGTGAACTGGGGGAACTGTACTGAAGCCAAGGCGCGCAAACGGTCACCCATCCAACTGGTAACCACGCTCGACGCTGCTTAACTTGGCTGGGGGAAAGCGAGTGCTCTGACCACTGAGCTATCCCGTCCCCTGCAAAGATGCTTGCCCTATAAAGCTGTAGCTTAACCGAGATCACAAGGTGCACGTTTTTCAGCTCTGAACCCTCTACAATGTGAATGCCAACATGTACATACCACAAGGAGCGCCGAGTGCCATACACATATTATATCCCTCTTAACTCCCTGCCAGTGCATTTCTTTATGCTTTTGTTTCCTTACTGTATTGCGCTCCAACCACACTTGTGCTCTAAAACGTGCTCCACTTCTCTGACAAGTAAATCTCACCACCTTTACCCTACTTTCCCCTTGTCAAAGACAGAGATTAACTCCATGGAGTCGCGGTCTATTTCACATCTCCACAAAACGGTGATTTGCTTTATTGGCCAGATTTCAAAAATACAGTTATACCATTGATGGAACCAAATATGTTAAATATCCAAGTTTCTTTGAAATACTTTCTTAATTTACAAAGATGTTCGCCCACAGATCCCCTATTTTGTGTAGTGTGTGTGTGTGTGTTTTGCTTTAATGTAATTCTGTGAATGATTAAAAAAACAAATAATATTGACATCAAACAGGCTTACCTCAATGAGGTTAAGTACCAATCAACCCACAAGAAAGAATCACACTGATTTCACACAGAATCAAGTGACGTTTCCTAAGGCTCAGGAGTCACTTTCCAGTAAACTCTGCCAGTACTGCCTCTTTCAGCATGTGCCTCTTCCTTGTCACCGTTTTCATCATGAAAAATCATCATCTCACGGTGATGTACGAAATAGTCCAAAAGCACACACACAGGCAACTTACAGTTGAAGGGAAGTAACTCCACTGAAAGAAGACAAATTCAGCTAGCAGCACAAGTGATTTCCCATGGATTGAACATGATTATTAAAGTGTTAAAAAAAAAAAAAGGTTTTGATGTCGTATTTATAGCTACAACTCAGTATTTTGAGGCATAGTAAGAGTCGTAGTTATAGTTACGACACAGTGCCAACAAGTTAGATTACTCTATACATACACACACACACGCACACCATTCAGAAATTACTGAGCAAACAGCCGAAGGATTTCCTTTTACCTTCCCCTCCCCCCCCCCCCCCCCCCAACACTCCCCGCCTCTACCCCCCCTCTTTTCTTCCTCCCACCCTCTACCCCTCAATGCTACAACATGCAAGAAAGAAACACGCTTCGACCAGTCCACCTTGTGCAGCCTACAAACAGTCCACGCGGAGTCAGCGTCCACTGTCGTCTGCCTACGCCCTCAACCTCTCCATCATCTGCGAACAAAGTAAATGGCCGTCGCCACCACCACTCCTGCCCCAGCCACTGCTGCCACTTGCTTCCAGGTGGCCCCAAAGTACTCCCGAATGGCCTCCTGCAAACACACACACACACATACATACACACACACACATGTGCATGCACACACACACACACACACACAGACCATGGTGGTCAGTTATAAGCTTTTGTATTCATAGCATTACTTAGTTGGACTTTTTTCTCACCATCTATGTCAGCTACAGTAAAGGTTGTTCGTTTGCTTTTTTTCACACCTACGCATCAGAATATTCCTGTTAGGGCCAAACACATGCATGTGCGCGTGCCCGCACACACACACATAATGTATGCCCAGCATATTTTCAGATTTTTCCTAACTATATGCCTAATTAAAACTATATATACACCATTGACAATTTTTTTTTTTAAAAAGGACCACCAGCAGTACTATTTTTACAATGATGACATGTCATTTCCATCACTGGAGAGGTACAACTGTGACACTGACTGCCAGCCAGTCACAGGGTACTCATGACGGGCCTTACTTAAAGTTAACTTTCGAAACAACACACAGGCCAAAAAAATTTTAAACCAACAATCTTTTATTCAAACTTAATTCCCCACCCACCCCTCCTTTACTTGCCCCCTCCAAATCCAATCTAAATCTGAACATGTGTGATGATGCTATACATGTTGCAAACAGTACTGACATCCTTATTTTCTGCTTTAAATTGTGTGCTTTTTAGTTGAACCCATAACAATGCCCTGGTGAGCACTGGGCAGCAGCATCACTCACCCATCCTCCTCTCTCCACAATCCAATGGGCAACCTTGTCACGAATGAATTCGATGATCAGATTTACAATGGCACGTATCAACGGAATACGATCCAATGCCTGCACACACACGCACAAAAAACAAAAAACCCCACATCATGCATCTGACAAAATACTGACCATTCCTGTAGTCACAGAGCTCACAAGCTCAAACACCTGAAAATCCTGTTGACCAAAAACATTCAGTCCTCATAACGGCATGCGTGGTGGCAAAGCTGCATCATAAGCAGCCTGAAGTGACCAACTTCTCTCAAAATGAGAAACTCGAGATTCAGGATATTACCTGACCCTACAGGTCTGAAAACAACAGCAAAATGGTTACAGAGTGTCTTGAGGGTGCAAGACTCTCCATCATCTGTGACAGCAACAGGGGAATAACTAATTCAGACATGGATAATGGTACACTTGACTGTAATTAATCCACACTCCAAGACCCTGATCACAGTCAGATGTGACATGAACAAACACTTGCAGAAGTGAATCTGGTGAATATGGAGGAAAAAACAAAAAAAAAACCTTATCACTTACTCCCTTACTCTCTCTCTCTCACACTCACTCACTCACTCAACTCTCACTCACACACACACACATACACACACACACTCACACACAAACCACATATACTGAATCTCGAGTTTCTCATTTTGAGAGAAGTTGGTAAGTCGAATGAGACTATAAACCGAGGCCCTGTGTGCGAACGCATGCAGAACATCTTGCGCACATGTTAAATCCTGTTCCGCTTTTCGAAAGAGTAGGCCATTGTGTGCCGGTGGGAACAGATGACAAAATTTACAAAACCGCATACACACGGGGACTGGATGTAAAAAAGCACATGAGTGCTTATTCCATTATCCTCAATATAAAAGAATAAATAAATATTAAAGAATAAATAAATAAATAAATAAACAAACACACACACACACACACACACACACACACACAGTTTTACACAAAGACCCACAGAAAAACCTTCCCAACAGCACATACAAAACAACTCACTTTGATGCAGACTTTGTAGGCAAAGTAGAAGAGGGCGACTACTCGGCCCCAGTTGAAGACACCGTCGGCAAAAATCTGCGAGGCCACATTGAAGAAGGTCTTCCTCTCTGCCTCTGGAGGCACCTGCTTGATCAGACTGCACACAACCACCACCACCACATCACCTCCTCACTTCAACCACGGCAGCTCATTTCACTCTTTCATCTCTACTTACAGCAACTTTACAAATACTTTCACAACTTCATTCATAACACTAAACTATTAAAAAAAAATTTTCAATTTAAAAACCACCAAGATTTCTGTTTGTAACAAAAACTGTTCTCCTGCTATCCATGTATATCAATGGAAGAGAGAGGTTAAGGTATTTAAAAAAAAATTTGCTTGAAAAATTTATTTTCACTTTCCACACACTTGAACTACCTATAAAGCTGGTATGCTCTCCTTACCATGTGCATATTCAGTGTGATTTCTCTTAACCACTAGACTGCCTTACCCCGGAAATTTTCCGGGGCTAAACGTGCACCCTATATGCCAACAACCCGGAAAATTTCCGGGGTGTCGAACCGAAGTAAACAAGCCTGCTTCCTTGACTACAGTTAAAGGGAAAGAACTCCAAACTTAATGGAGGTCACTCTCCTGTTGCTTGGCAACATTCAGCTGCAAAAACCGTAGCAAAAACGATCGTTTTTTAGCTCGTATTTTGTGTTTTTATGCATGACTGTTTTGGAAGTTTGTGTTCAAAATGGCTGACACTTCTTGTTGAAGGCATAAATAACTTTACACAGCTGTAAAATTGGCAAATAAAACTGTAGATTTACCTAACAGTGATGAAAACGATTGTGTATGATTCAGCTGATCGTGCATTAAAAAAAAAAGAATGAGATTTGGCCTAGACTTAGGTTTGACGTTATTGAGATCGGGAGTACTCAGAATGACAGTGGTGATAAAGAAATCGTATTTTTGGTCATTTTTTTTACATTTTAAATATATTTTTGCAGTGAAATAGCATGCTAACTAATTTGAGCTTGCCTCGAAGTAATCTACGACATATATACTGTCATTAGGCAGACTATCAGGAATATTCATGTGGTAGTTTCTGAGTAAGAGGGATATGAACATAGCAGTGGTACATAAGAATTTTATTCCCCGGCATATAGGGTGCACTTGCACTGGGCAGTTAAGAGGTTAAATACTGCTGTTCACTGTTCACTGTCATCTTGCAACGGTGTCTCCGACATATATCATTTAACAATCATTCTACTCTAAGATGAAACTTTTCATAATCGTTCTCCTATGATGGTGTCTTCTAAATACAGTTTCTTCTGACAACAGTTTCTTTTATCATCATCCTGACACGGTGTCTCCTTAACAAAACTTTTTATTTTCTTCCCCATATGACACCATCTGCAGCAAACTTTACATACAAAGACACATCTAGTATGTTATTACCAACAAAACTAAAAATGACTGCCAGGATAAAATGTATTCTCTTATGCAAACACGTGCAACAAGCAAGTCTGATGTTCCTCTCTGATCATGTGTATATCCCTTACTTTTCCTTATGTACAGCAAAGCCCTTCATCCAACACTGGAAATCACTTTCAACTCATACAAACAGTTCCTGAACTCCCTTCAGCTAAAGGAGATACATTCCCATGACTTAATTCATTTTTCAACTGGTGTAACTTGATATATGAACACTTCACATATCCCAAAACAAACTAGCTAATTTTCGCCAAGTTGATCCCAACATTTCACAGACACTTTGACAACAAGTTTTCAGCGAGTTACCATTCACTGCTTCATACATAAACCACATCCAGCTCCAGCAGTAAAGAGTACAGACAGGCAAGCAGAGGGGACAGACACAGCAGCACGTACTCTTGCAGTTTCTGGTCCCTGTCCAGCTCATCCCCGATACATCGCAGAGCTCTGGCGATTTCCCGTGAATGGTCCATAGGGGGCCCTGCAACATGACAGACACCACACTTAACTCAGGGCACATCCACAGCTGCATAAATCCAATGAGCATGTAAAGAAGAAAATGTCATTCAAAATGAATACCACACACACACACACACACACACAAGGAAACTCATTTCCCAGTTTTAACCTACAAACTTAAGCACCCGACACAGACACTGTCCTTTTCAACTTTGCAGTTCAGACGGACAATTCAACCCTGTTCATTCAGACCTGTCAGTGTGAAAAGGGCAAACTTCCACATAAAACCCTTACAGGACGTAGAGGGTGAAGGGTGCTGCATGCCCCAAGACTTCTTCAGTTACATTACACAAGGCATACATGCTCACATGCACAACATGACCTGACGCTTCAAACTTCAAAACTGGCTGGAGGATGTGAGCAATCCGTATGAGGACCTGTTTGGAACAGTCAGGTAGAGCCTGATGCCACAAACTGCTCGAGACATGGACACACTTACAGCGACACACAATCCGTTTCCCCCTGACCGTTCACACAGTGTGGAACGCTAATCTGTCAGCTCATTAGGAGGAAAAACCTTGTTACCTGTTCAGTGTGAACACAAACTTCTGTGACTGCCTTTTTGGTTTTCCTCTTCTTCTTTTTTTGGATTATCTTGGAGGAAATGGTTACTGTAATAAATAATCAACACTTTCAGTCTTACACGAACCCACACTGATGCACACAAGATTAATGCACTGTGTCACATTCATTCTCTCTCTCCCTCTCCCTCTCTCTCTCTCTCTCATGCAGCATACCGCATGGTGTTCCAGGTTCCTGCAGGTCATTGAGGATGGGGGAGGTGATGACTTTGTCCCGTATCATACGCTCATGAATGAAGCAGTTGAGCAGCAGGCGGCCCTGGTTGGTCACGTCATCTTCACTCAGTTTCTGCTTCCTCTTCGCTGCTTTCTCTTCCTCTGTCACAGAACCACACACAACAATCATGTGCTGTTAGATTTCACTGTTAAAATGACACATGTTCTAATCAGAACTTGGCTCCACAGAAATTAACTTACACTTATTCTAATGAGAACTCAGCTCCAAAGAATTTCATTAGAATCCACACTTAACTCCAATGAAACTAATTCACATTCTTATTGACTTGTTCTAATCAAATCTTCACTCTAATGAAATTACACTTATTCTTAACAAGAAATATTAACTAAGATTCAATGAAATCAACTTTCACTTACTTTAATCAGAGTTTAGATTGCTCCAATGAACTTTAACAATTAATGTTTTAACTATATTTAAGCATGAAGCCATTGAAGAGAATACTAAATGTATAAGAACACAAGTGTTCTTTAATTAAGCACATCATAAATGAAAACTTTTTTTCCTAATTTTCTCATCGAGTGGTTATCTTCTATTTCAACCAGCAAAACTGAGAAATTATATATAGGATTTGAATGCAAGCAGACCAAAGTCAAAATATACAAGTTTTTGATGAACAGTCCTGGTTTATATCTAAACAGCTTGTTTTGCTTTGGCTATCTTATGTGATATTTCTTTGCTTCATAACATATTGATATTAATATATGACTTACAACTCTGGACAAATCCTGTAACATTCTAAAAATGTCACTTTGCTAATGAATGACTCTGTATACATGTGTAGTGTGTCTGCAGATGTGTACTAGTGTTGAACTGGGTGTGGTATTTAGAATACAAGATTACTCTCCTGAGGGCAGAATAGCCTAGCATTAGAGAGCGCTGCGCCTGACATCTCATGGTTACAGCGGGTACAGGTTCAAGCTCACTCAATCATTCAAATTTGAAGAGATTTTTTCCCCCTGGAGTTAACACAGGTAGCGACTCCGTTCCCCTAAGTCCTTACTTTGTATGAGGTCCAGTGTGAGGAAAGTATGCAGACAAATCAAAATCCCATCTGCCTTCTGTAGGAAAGTAGGCCAGCTATGGCTGGTGGGAGGGATGACACAAAGCAAAATGTATCCTGCACATGTATCTACTATCTTTAGCATCTAGCATAGTATTGTAGAAGGATGGGCTCTGCCAGACTCAACTTTCCCCATGACAGGCACACTGCCTGAAAAAATGAAGTGCAGCGCCTCCCCCACCCCCCACCCCAAATGACTCCTTAAGCAATCAAAAAGATTATTCTCCTGTATTTATTTTATTCAATCACATTAGATGTTACTTCAGTTTCGGTTTTCTATGAAGGTGGTTTTTTTCAAGTATTCCATTCCATACATGTATATGCATGCTAATGCATTTCTGCCACTTTGAGTTTGAGCTATAAGTTGCTGAATGCTTTTCTCACTGCACAAACTATTCTATATCACACCATAATTCTGGGAACATCATATGTTGCAGGCTATCCACTGTAATATGAAAGAAGAAATAAGAGAAAAAATCTGAGAGTGTACTAATTAATACATTATAATAGAAAAAGCCCTTTCTGCTGCAAATTTATCATGCTTCATGTCACTTCTAACTCTGGCATGGCCGGTCCCAAGCCCAGATGAGGAAGGAGGAGGGTTGGGCGTGGGGCTAGCAACCCCATCCCGTAAAAACAAAGCTTGCTACAGAAACGACAACAACAGACCAAGAGACTACTGCCCTGGGAGAGGAAGGGTCCTCGCCAAGAGGATGTATGATGCTGTGTGATGAAAGCCGCGAGTCTACAGAAGCCACAAGGCTGACCCCCTTTTATCGACCAGGACCATCAACGTCAGAACATGGAATGTGAACCCCCAGGGAAAACGAAAAAGAGGAAGGCCAAGAAACACCTGGCGACACGACCTTGAGGCGGAAACCAGGAAGATGGGATATACCTGGAGACAGCTGGAGACAATAGCCCAGGACAGAGGACTCTGGTGGACTTTTGTCGGCAGCCTATGCTCCAGGGGGAGTGATGGGCCTAAGTAAGTATGTCACTTCTGTTTCTCTTTCTTATGTATGTGAGGCATGTGTCACTGTCAGTGTGTGTGTGTGTGTGTGTGTGTGTGTGTGTGTGTGTGTGTGTGTGTGTGTGTGTGTGTGTGTGTCTGAGAGAGAGAGAGAAAGAAAGAGAGAGAATGTGTGTGTGAGAGAGAGAGAGAATGTGTGTGTGTGCACATGTGTTGTGGTGTGTGTGTGTGTGGTTGTGTGTTGTGCGCACACACACATGTGTGTGACTGTTTCTGTGTGTCACAGTGTGTGTCTGTCTGTATCAGTGAATGTGTGAATCACACACACACACACACTGATAGAGAGACAGAGAGAGACTTTGCAATGCACAGCCATGGGCATTAATCAATGCCCACTTTATACAGTTTTGAGACTAGATACAATCTTCACGGACTCTCAAAACTGAGGAGCATTCAACACAGTGAACTAAATTTATACATCAGCTACATGAAGCCCTGATGCATGGAAAATTTGTCAATGTCAGAAGTGTCACACACTTATACAGATGTTACTCCTCACTTGTTTCACTATGACTATGAATTATATTATTACTGCTAATACCAACATGATTCAATGCTTAGAGATTTTCAGTCTCCAGACCTGGAGGCACAGATTCAAATCGTCACCAAGTGACTAAGCAGTAAGCTGTTCTGCTGGGAGAATGTTTCTCTGGAGTCAATGTTGGTTTGGCCTCTATTCCGTTGCAACCTCCTCTGGTTTCAGTCAGCCCTGTGCACATATATATATATATGTACTCTAACCACATCTTCTGCATAAGCTTTGAGTACACTCCATCCGACTTTCATGACTGACTTGTGGGCCCCTCATACAGCTTATGATGAACTGCACTGATGATATTAGAACATAGAAGTTTACTTTCATATTATTATCCAACATGCAATAGTACAATAGATAGATCTGTAAGTTGATTCCATAAGCTACATGGTAGGCCTATGTGGAAAAGGTCGTGTTTACTGTCAACTTTTCAAACCCGTTGTTAACTCTAAATAATGATACACGGGCCCGCTCAACTCCAGTGCTAGTAGTACCACTACCAGTAGTACTAGTAGTAGTAAGGTTAGTTTCTCTCCATATATCAAGATGTGGTGGGAGAGGTGATGGATGACTGAGGTGGGGTAAGAATTGTTAGCTTTAAGTTTGAGGATTTTTAGTTTTTTATGCCGACGGATGTCTGAAACGTGCTTGCTAAAAAAAAACAAAAAAACAATCTGATCAAAGACAGAAGGAAACTACAACGACAGGGCAGGCAGGTCAGATGAGGTCAGCCGCTGCCATTGACTTAAGATAAACTGGTTTCCTCCCATGTATTCCCATACGGTCACTAACACACACACACATCGGTTACAACAACACTCAAACGAACCCGTTGGAAAGAATGCTGAAGGTTGCTGCATCTTACTTGCCATCGTTGTATCAACTGAAAACACTGCGGACAAATATATTAACTTAGCTTTCGGTTCCTCAATTCCAAGACGCAGACATACTGCATTTAGCGCCACCTGGCACAAGGAAGGTAACTAGGATCAAGCGCGCACATGCTGCTATTTGTGTGGGTGTGCGTGTCTGTCTGTGTGTGTCGCATAATAAAAGTTCTGTAGTCAAAGTCAAAGTCAAAGTCAAACTTTTATTTTCACATGGTATATTGAATAAGCAGTGCATTTTCTCTTTTTCATCAAGCCATCCATCTAAAGAAAAAAAAGCGAGAAAAAAAGATAATGTATATGCAGACATAGAATAAAAAACCTAATCTATGGTAAACCATACAAATCAAACAAGAAAAGACAATAACATATGCATACATGGAATAAAAAAAAAATAAAAAAACCCAGAAAAATATTAAACCATACAATTCAAATAATTAAAAAATCTTCCCCAAAAAATCTGTCATAATACAAACAAACAAGCAAAAAAGAAAAACCAAACTAAAACAAAGAAGACGTAACAAAATTATAACACACACACAACACACACACCCAACTGCTTCCCTCCCTCCCCCCCCCCCCCCCTCACACACACATACACACACAAACCCTCAACCATACAAACAACTGAATGTTGTATGCATATTTGTTTATGCCTGATGAATTGTGTGTAAGACTGCACATGCTTTCTATGTAGTTTCGACTAAAATCTCGGCCTGGAGCACTCAGTCAGAGTGATAAAGATAGAGCAGTTGCCATTACAGGACATAATTAAAACATTCAGAAAAAAGAGGGGTGGTATGGTAGGCCTATTAGGTACGGGTACACGCAAAAACTTTTCTTTCCAAAAGAGGATGTGGATAGCTTGTAAGGTTGGGGTGGGGGTGATGTTATATAAACTTTTCTATATTGTTCTTTATATCTTATCACAAATGTTTCTACAAAACAGCACCTTCCTACCTCTGTGAATGCCTCCACTTGTACACTTCTTCTCGTTCTCTCCACTCTGCTGCAGATAAAGTCTGCTTACGAATACCTAGATTCAACCAATCCACCGTTGGCTGTCACTCTTTCTCTATTTCTGGTCCATCGATCTGGAATGACCTCCCCACCTCCCTCTCTCTTCGCCAAAAGCCTTCTTATGACACTTTAAAATCCAGCATCAAGACATAAAAATTATCTATTTCAAATCAAAGATTTTCCTCTCCTGTCTCATCTCCTGACTGTCCCTGCTGTCAACAGGAGAAATCCCATCACCCTGCTAAAGTGTATAACCTCTGTGTGTGTGTGTGTGTGCGCGCGCGCGCGCGCGTGCATATGTGTGTTAATATTCTTTTTCTTTTATTCTTTTTTTCGAGGATAATAGAATAAGCACTCATGTGCTTTTTTACATCCTGTCCCCGTGTGTATGCAATTATGTAAATTTGCCATCTGTTCCCATCAGCACACAATGGCCTATTGTTCCGAAAAGCAGAACAGGTGTTAACGTGTGCGCAAGATGTTCTGAGTGCGTTCACACAGGCAACTTCGGTTTATAGTCTCATCCCAATGACTTTTGGGGAGAGTGGAGTCGGCACTGATATCTCCAGAGGAAAAAATCCTCTTGAACGAGTTTCGAACCCGGGTCAGCAGATCACGAGTGCATCACTCTAACCACCAGGCTCTCCTCTGTGTGTGTGTGTGTGTGTGTGTGTGTGGGTGGGTGCGTGCGTGCGTGCGTGCGTGCACGCGTGATTGCGTGCGCGCGCGCATATTTGGATTTGTAAGGACTATGAATTGTGTTAGGCTACCAGTTGCATGACTGTAGGAATGGGTTGAATACAAGCGCTTTGATTTGTCTTTGCAAGATATAGCACAATAGAAATTCCATTTCTTCTTCTTCTTCATAGTAGTAGTAGTAGTAGTAGTAGTAGTAGTAGTATTACATCGCTTTGTAGCTATTTTTGTCTTTAAATCTTGCTAGTACATTGTACTTATCACACACACACACACACACACACTTCATCAACTGTAGAGCTCTCAATAAATCATTGAGAATCTGGCCTGTTTCTGCCGCCCATTCAATAACTGCGACAAAATTGGAAAGGATCTTTAACGCGAGTATGTGTCACAAGCTACTGATTCACACAACTAAACGGGGACTCAGGCATAGGGCCGGAGTGCAT
>CM054148.1:7308237-7343237 GCA_028751875.1 Rapana venosa
CTCTGTCTCTCTGTCTCTGTCTCTCTCTCTCTCACCTTTTATCGTCCTGCTTATAGTCATAGTATATCCTGATGAAGGATTCATATTTTTATATTTTCAATACTTTATTGGACTTGCCTCTGTACTTAAGTTTTAATGAGTGCCCTATTTCAATATCTTATAATTATGTATAACAAGTATGTGTACCATTTGACAATGTGTAGATGTTTATCTTTATGACTTATTAAGTTTGGTTGTGTTATTTTTTTCTTGGCTTTGTTGTTGTTCTTGTTCTTGTTGTTGTTGTTTGTCTGTTTTTCTCTTCTTTATCATCTTTTGTTGGTTTGGTTTTTTCTTCTCTTTTGTTTGTTTGTTGGTTTTGGTTACGGTTTTTTGGGGGGGTGGGGTAGGGGTGGGGTATTTTTAGGATTTTCTTTTAATTGCTGTTGCTTGGGGGGGGGGGGAGGGTTGTTGGGGGGGGGGAGGGTTGTTGGGGGGAGCTGTTTTGAAAGGGTTATTTCCCCTTGTTTTTATTGTGAGACTGTATAAGTATTGGGTTATTATTATTAAGATGTATCCCTAACGGGCGGGGACTGGATGTAAAAAAGCACATGTGTGCTTATTCATTATCCTCGAAATAAAAGAATTTGTCATTGTCATTGTCATTGTCATTGTCATTGTCTCTCTGTGTTTGTGGGTTTTTTACATCCAGTCCCCGTGTGTATGCGGTTTTATAAATTCTGTCATCCGTTCCCACCGGCTTACAATGGCCTACTCTTCCGAAAAGTGGAACAGATTTAAAGTGTGCGCAATATGTTCTGCGTGCGTTCGCACACAGGGCCTGGTTTATAGTCTCATCTGAAGGACTTTTTGGGGAGAGTGGAGTCTGCACTGATGTTAACTCCAGGGGAAACTATTCCCTTGAATCTGTGTGTGTGTGTGTGTGTGTGTGTGTCTCTCTCTCTCTCTCTCATCTCTCTCTCTCTCTTCTCTCTCTCTCTCTCTCTTCTCTCTCTCTCTCCTCTCCCTCTCTCTCTCCCCCCCCCCCCCCCCTCCCTTTCTTCTTCAATCAATATACCATCTATCTCTATCTGTCCTGTAGTCTGACGACCGTGGGGGCACCCTCAAAGACTCAACAACCAGTTCCCTCTATTCCTCTCTCTGTTCTGCCTTTCTCAGGGTTTTGTTGAGTTCTAGGCCTGTCCATTCGCTGATGTTATCCTCCCAGCTCTTCCTTAGTCTGCCTCTTCTTCTTCCTCCTTGGACAGTGCCTTGTAAAACTGTCTTTGCAAGTCCTTTGGATCTTGTGACATGCCCATACCATTTAAGTTTACGTTTTTTCACGATCGTTAGAAGGTTCTCATAGGGTCCAATGGCACGCTTTCGTTGCTTATGTGGTCTTTGTAGGAGATGCCAAGGAGTCTCCGAAAGCATCTCATCTCCACCGCCTGTACTCTTCTCTCCAAATCTGCAGTCAGGGTCCATGATTCACAGGCATACAGAAATATGGATATGACAAGGGAGCGCATTAGTCTGATCTTGGAGATAAGTGAGATAATCTTATCTCTCCAGATGGTGTTTAGTTTTGACAAAGCTGTTATTGTCTGTGCGTCCTGCATACTACTTCTGGCTTGGATCCCTGGTCTGATACAATGGCTCCCAGGTACTTGAAGCTTGAACTGTTCCAGCTTCTGGTCATTAACCCTGATATCAGTGCTAATGCCGTTGGGTTATTAGTCATCAGTTTGGTCTTCTCTGCACTGATTTCCATGCCGTATGTTTTGGAGGCCTTATTCAAGTGTTCTGTTAGGCTGGCAAGCTCTTTTTCTGATCCTGCTATTCCATAAATGTCATCTGCGAAAGCGGAGGTTTGTGATCGTTCTGCCACCAAATGCTAACTGATCCTTCATGATGTTTCCAGTGCATCAGCCATGATTCTCTCAAGGAAGATGTTGAAAAGAGTGGGTGAGAGTAACAGCCCTGCCTTACTCCAACTGTTGTTCGAAACCATTCTCCAATGTTGTTGTTGTAGTACACTGCACTGTGGCCTCGCTGTACAGCTGTTTGATGACTCTGATCAGGTTTGCATTGATGCTGTACAAATTCATGGTTGCCCACAAAGCTGCATGCCACACCCTGTCAAATGCCTTCTTAAAATCGATAAATACTGGTAAAGGTCTTGTTGATGTTGAAGGTACCGCTCACATAGTATTCTGAGGTTGAATATCTGTTCTGTATGCTGCGCCCTGCTCTGAAACCTGCTTGTTCCTCAGCAATGATGGTCTCTGCTTGTGGCTTCAGTCTATTCAATATATCTGCAGCATGACCTTGCTTGGGTGGCATATGAGGCTGATTGTGCGGTAATTATGGCATTGTTGTAGATTTCCTTCTTTGGGAGGTGATGATGAGTGACTGTGTCCATGGTGTTGGCCATTTTCCTGTCTGCCAGATCTTGTTGCAGATTCTTAGTAGGGCCCTGACCATGGCTTTCCCCTCCAGCTTGAACCAACTCAGCTGGAATGTTGTCAGCCCCTGCTGACTTTCCCTTTTTCAGCGATCTGACTGCTGATTTCCACTTCTTCTCGGAGGATAGGGTGCTGTCTGTGTCTTTGCTTGCGGGTTTATTAAGGACTTCTGGATCTCCTGCGGTTCTATAGTTATACAGGTCGGAGCAGTATTATGTCCATCTGTTCAGAATATCCTGGTCGTCAGTGAGACACTTCCCATTTTTGTCTTGGATTGTTAAAACCTTTTCCCTGTTTTGTGCTAGTCAGGTCTTCACCAGCTGATATGCTTTCTTGCTATTGTTTTTCTTGATGTTTTCTTCAATGTCTTGGCACTTCACCGATCCATTTCTCTTTTGCCTCCGTCATGGACTTCCTGATTCTTTTGTTGACTGCCCTATATGTTCTGCTCTTTCTTTTGTTTCATTTTTCTTTTTCTTCAACTCTCTAACTACTTGCTCGCATAGTTGTAGGATGTTAGGTGTGACCCATGGTTTTTGACTGGTCGGCGTTTGCCAAGAAGCTCGCTTGCTGTTTCAGTCACTGCTGTATTGAAACTATTCGTCAGTGTATCTAGTCTGAGTCTATCACAGTGAGTGCTGCAAACTTTCCACCTATCCTTGCTTGAAAATTTTCTAATACCTCTGGGTCCTTCAGCTTCTCGAGGTCAAATTTGATCCTGATGTTGTTCCGCTTGTGGATTTTCTTTAGACGTAGTTGGAAAGTCATCATCACAAGATCATGATCACTCCCTATGTCTGCTCCTGGAAAACTTCGTGTCTGTGCGATGTTAACGCTAGACTGAAACTGGAAATGTATTGTGTGAGTTTAAACTGATTTGCCTAACTTCCAATTGTTGTATTGATGCTGTTGTTGACGGGGCTGTTAAAACTGTTTTATATCAGGCTCTTCGACATTTTGTAACTTAACTTGATATCTTTATTGATAGTATATTTTTTTAAAAAGTTTTAGTGAGGATGCTTTATCAGAATTTGATATCTGGTTCATTTTGATGGTGATGTAACCTGAAAATGCTCTCTCTCTCTCTCTCTCTCTCTCTCTCTCTCTCTCTCTCTCTCTCTCTCTCTCTCTCTCTCTCTCTCCTCTCTCCTCTCTCACTCTCTCTCTCTCTGCTTCTTGCTGTCTCCCCTCTATTTTACTTTATCCATATTACCTAATTATAATCAGTGTATCAGTTTTCATGTTAATGTTTAATTCATTTGAGAATTATATGTTTATTAACGCATATCTCTTTTCTAAAAAAAAAAGTATCATCTATGTATCTCTTGAAATTAATGTTCAGGTCAGTTAGGGATTATGTATTGTTAGATATACACTTATCTTTTTAAAATCGTGTTGTCGTTGTTGTAGTAGGGTTTCTCCCTTGTTTTGTTGATAGTTCCTAATCAGGGCAAGGGCCGGATGAAAAAAAAAGTATGCGTATGCTTATTCTGTTACCCTTGAAAAATAAAGATTCATTCATTCATTCTCTCTCTGGATCAACTGTAAGTTATAATTAAATCAGACTTTCCCCTCTCTAACTCATACATGCACGCACACTCGCACGTATGCACTGGCATACCGTGGAGCGCGTGCGCACACACATGCGCTCACATCTGCCCTCACACACACACACACACACACACACACACACACACACACAGCGCGTCTGACGGACCCAGTTGGAGATCAGGTCAGAGCCATCGTCTGTCCAAGGACACTTTCCCCCTGGAGTTAACATCATCAGTTCCAACTCCGCAGCCCCTTTGGATGAGACTATAAACCGAAGTCCCGTGAGCTATCACACGCACAATATCTTGTGTATGCCTTTAAACCTGTTCCGCCTTTCACAAGAGTAAGCTATACACGCAACACGCACACACATCCGTAAATGATCAAGACAACGAGTTAAGGATCATAACAATGTAACCTAACATCTCCATCAGTTACAAGTGCAAAGTCATCAAAAATCGCTCTTTCTCTGTTTCCGGTCCCTCCACATGGAATGACCTCCCTCTTCCACTTCGCCAAAAGCCTTCATTTGATTCTTTCAAATCTAGCCTCAAAACGCACTTATACTCTACTCGAGATCTTCCCGTTATCTGTTTCTACTTCTCAATAGCTGCCTTCACCTCCACCACCCCCACCTAAGTGTGTTGTGTATATAAATTTGATATTTGTCTATCTTGATATTTATGGCTGGTTGCATGGTGTGAATGATTTGGATGCAAGGGCTTTGATTTGTTTACTTTGCAAGATTCAGCGCTATATAAATTCCATACATTATTATTATTATTATTATTATTAAAAAGATTGGAAATCGAGACAAAAAGATCACATCCGACTCGATTTCGACAAGCAACGCAAACTTCTGTTTCAAATCATCCTGAACATGGCGACGATGACCAACTAGGTCAACAGCCTTAGGCCTTCTCTGTGAAAACGATCACCTAAAGAATATCGTAATAGCCTAGGCCTAACGTTATGTGATTGGACAGGGGAGGACTTCAGTGTCACCCAGGCACTCGCCCACGACCGCGCTAAGTGGAGCCAGCTGGTCCACCCTTCGTCCACCATGCAGCGCCCCTACGACCCTTGTGGGTTACGGGACCAGTGAACAGTGAACATTATGTGACAAGGTTTCAAATCTAGAAACAGAAAACAAACAGTAAGTATTCAGAGTGGAGGGGGAAAAAAGAAACACTTGTCAGGCGTAATAACAAGTCTAAATGTCGACACCAAAACAAAAATACCACCTCCCCCAACTGATGATGCCCTTAGCGGCACCCAAGTCAACAAAAATATCAGAGTAAAACTTCACAGCCCTCTAGGACTAGGCCTAGAACTGGGGGGGGGGGGGGGGAGAGAGAGAGAGAGAGAGAGAGAGAGAGAGAGAGAGAGAACAACAACAGCGAGCTCTAGATCTGCAGCTGACAAAAAAGAAAAAAGGGGCCAAACAGTGACGTCATACCAAAATGTCGTCATGCACAATGACGCAAAGTAGGAAAGCCTGTTCTGTTCCCCAGCTTAATGCAACACAACACCGTCAGACCTTCCCTGTTTTCTAATTCTGCTTGACACTAGCCAGTTTACCATTACTTACTTACTTAGGCCCATCACTCCCCCTGGAGCATAGGCCGCCGACAACAGTCCGCCAGAGTCCTCTGTCCTGGGCTATTCTCTCCAGCTGTTTCCAGGTATATCCCATCTTCTTGGTTTCTGCCCAGTTTACCATGACCAGAATAAATCAGAGGGGTTTGGCTTTGTCCTATGGATTGCAGCTTGCAACACGGAAGGCCCCCCACAGTCAATGGCGTCAAGATGGTTGCTGAGGAAGGAAGTCAAGATCTCCAGCCAGCTCCCAACTGTGTTGGTCTGCACACAGGAATAAAATTTAATGGTCTGAAAGGAAAAGATCCAACTCCAAGTGGCACAAACATGGCGCTCACCATTGAATCCGTCAAGAAACTATTTCCCTGTTCACATGTGTTGTGCCATCAGGGAGTCCCATCCAATCTGCAACCCATGGAAGCAACGCAAGCTGTCTTCAGTATTTTAAAAGCAACAACAAAAATCGGCTCCCACGTGATCTATGAGCAGATAAGGCGATCAGCTCATCCCCAGGACGACCTCCATCCAAACCAGCGGTGTGCAAGCTTGATAGCTGGAAACCTTGGTCGACATCTGCACCATGAGTTCTGGAAGCAACCACGACCAGAACGACGGAGTGACTGGTTCTTCATAGTCTCCAGTCTCTTTGGTCAGTGGCCACCTCCTGGCCTGTGTCCTCTACCTCCTCCTGCTTGGGTCTTCGGTCACTAACATGTATGCAGCAGCATCAACAGTGTTGTTCTTTTTTAACAGTGTCCACTCAAATAACGTATCAATTGTTAATCAGTTAATGTTAAATTCACGACATGGACGCAAAATATGAACTCAAGTGTATCAAAAGGCGTACAAATCTTCCAGTGTAGTGCTGGAAGTATGGTTTCAAATCTATGGAGTTTTGAGCATTGTTTGGCTGGTGGTAGTCATTCAGTTCTGGCTCTTCAGTCTTTAAATGTAGAGGGTACAAAAACTTGACAAGAGAATTATGACTATCCGCCACTATATGTGACTGTACATTTAATACAAAGAAGTATATTCTTCCTATGCATAAGGAAGGGTTTAGAATTAATTAGTAAATTTAAGACACAAAAAAATGTTGTTCCAATAATTCCATATTCTAACAACATTGAGTTGCTGTGGTCAAATACAATACAAATATTACCTGAATAATATTTATGTATACTTCCTTCATCTTCACCTGTCCTGAAGTCTAGTCAACCGTTGGGGCGCCACTGAAGATTTTGCAACTAACTTCCTCCACTCCTTGCGGTTCTCAGTTTTCCATAGTAAGTCGTTCCACTCAAGATTAGACCACTCTCTGAAGTTGTCTCCCCATCGTTTTCTCTGTCTGCCCCTTCATCTCCCTCCTTGTACTGTTCCCTCTAGGACAGTCTTGGCCAGTCCACATGTTCATGTGACGAGCCCCCACCACGTTAGTTTGCTTTTTTTTCCAGTGAAGTCGGGAGCTCTTCAGATGGCCTGATGGCGTTTTGAAATCTGGTGTTTACTTCCCTGTTAGTTATGTAGCCTCTATATGAAATACCAAGAAGTTTGAGAAAAGATCTCTCCATTGCCTGTATCCTCCTTTCAATATCTGCAGTTATGGTCCACGCTTCACATGCATACAAACTTATGGACATGATCAGGGAACGTATCAGTCTGATCTTGAGGCTGATGGCGACGTTCTTGATGTTCAAGAGGACTTTCAGTTTGGTCATTGCAGCTGTGGTCTGGGCTATCCTAGAGAGAATTTCAAGTTTTGATTCTTCATCCGATATTATAGCTCCCAGATATTTGAAGCAATGGAGAGTCTTCACTTTCTTGTTGTCTATGGTAATGTCAGTGCTAATGCCATTAGTAATACGTATTATGATTGGGGTTTTTCTCTGTGCTCATCTGCAGATGTTCAACAAGGGGGTGGGGGGGGGGGGGGGGTACTTGTTGTTTAGCAGACATCCTTGACGTACTCAAACTGTGGCTCGGAACCAATCCCCTTTGCTGTTGTCTTAGTAGACTGCGCTGGCTGCCTTGTCATAGAGGCTTTCTGTGGTTCTGATCAGGCTGCCCACAAAGCTGTACGCCAAATGGTGACCGCCTTCTTGAAGTCCACACTCATCTAGCAAACCAAGGACATACACACACCACGCACACGCGCGCGCACAGAGAGAGAGAGAGAGAGAGAGAGAGAGAGAGAGAATGGCCTATATTGACATTGATAAGTTTGATCGCCAATTATTTTCTGATCAAGTTGTTACAGTCTATTAATCTAGCAAGAAACCGCAAGACATTCAAGAAAGAAAGACAGAAAAGAATGACGGAAATAAAGAAAGACTAGACAGAGAGAAAGAGAGGGTGAAATAAAGAAAGGAAAAGAACGAACGAAATATAGACCACAAATTACGAATGACGACCGACTGATTAAGTTGTATCTTGTAAAGCCATGAAAACACCTTTTGTCCTCTTTTAACAATTTGTATTCCGAACGATTACGTACGAGTATGTATAACTTGGTGTTATACTTACTCGTACGTAATCGTTCGGAATAACTTACTCGTACGTAATCGTTCGGTATAGTTAGCAGAAATGTGATCGGACAAAATTAGTTAAACAGTAAAAAAAAAAAAAAAAAAAAAAAAAAAATGAGGCCAACACACAAAACACTACTAGGCCTATGGAAGAGAGGCTAGGCGAATGAAGTGCAGAACATCAACTATGGAGATACTGATACTGAAACTGAAAGAGGGAAGCAGAGTGTTACATATCACTTTTTTTCTTCTTTTTTTTCTTTTTGCAATGGCCGGAAACTTACAAATTCATTTGAACAAGAACAGCGTTTAATCACTAGCTGGTTGATTCAGTAGAGCCATGTGCTTGATAGCTTTAGGGCCTATCAAAAGAGAGTTGGGGACAAAATGACATGCAGCCATGTGCATGCGTGTGTGTGTGTGTATATAGACTGATATATGTAACCAGATTTTTAACAAGGTTCATGTTTCTGCGTAATGCGTGTAAAGCAGCAGTGCACTCAACTCATGCTAGTATTGTAGGCGCGTGCAGACACACAGACACACACACAAGATGCACATGATAACACGTTAGATAATAACACGCACTGTGCAAACTATTATTTCCTTGACTCATACATGGAAACTTAACTGCTTCAGAATAAAATGTGTTGGAAATATATCATTATTGCATTTGTTTCTAAAACATTGCATTTCTGTTCTGAAAGCATCTTTGCCATTGACAGTATTTAGTAGACCATGATTGACGTGTTATTTTTTATGAAATCATTGCTACACAGCCCAGTTGACTCTTTTTTTTTCTTTTTTTAAGATGACTATGAATTTTAAAGACAGTGTGATGCTACACATTATAGTAGGTTTTGCTTATGTTTTGGCTTTTCTTATTTTTTATCGTAGGCAATGCTCTTTTTCTTGTGAACTTTTGTTTTTACAGTTCATTGTTCATTAGGTTTTCTTCAAATGCACTTTTCATACTATGCTTTGTAGTCCAGTGATGCAATGTTCGTTTTATTTTTGACCATTGTTAATAAGATAAGGATCCCCCATCCCCTTTGACCACTACCACTCCCCATCCCCTCTTTTCCCCGTTTAATACGACAAGAGTGTGAAGCGACGTTCAATGAAATTGAACACGCGCGCGCGCGCGCCATCCTCACCCCACTCTCCTAAACGCACACACGCGCATACACGCCATTCGGGCGACTGCACCAAACACACACACACACATAGTGTTCACAGTTCCCCCTCTCTCTCCCCTCTCTCTCTCTCCCCTTTTCTCTCTCTCTCTCTCTCTCTCTCTCTCTCTCCCTCTCTCTCTCTCCCTCTCTCTCTCTTAAATTTGTTTGTTTACAAACAAAAAGCATTATCTTTCACACACACACACACACACACACAACACACACACACCCCAACACACACACACACACACACACACACACACACATCCATCCCCCCTCCCTCTCCCACTCTCTCTCATTTCTTTCCCCCCCCTATCCCTCTCTCTCTTACTTAAATGTATAGATGTTCATTTTATGACTTAAGTGATTTTTTTCCCTCCTTATTGAAAGGGGAGTGTATTGGTATTGGGCTTATTTCTTTTTCATGACATTCATTTGTACGAGTATATTCGAAAACAATTTTGATGGTGATCCTGTGCTGTCTTGAGAATTATATATTTAGTATTATCCTTAAAACAACACACACACACACACACACACCCCTCTCTCTCTCTCTCTCTCTCTCTCTCTCTCTCTCTCTCTCTCCTCCCTGCCCTTATAGATTTGGTTTTATCCCCCTTTCACTTCTTCCTTTTACGGGAAATTGAGTTTATTTCATTATCATGACATATAACCTGCATGAGTATAATCAAAATAAGGGTTGACGGTGATCGTGCACTGTTTTGAGAATTATTATATTTATTGTTATCCCTGAAAACACACACACACACACACACACCTCTCTTCTCTCTCTTCCTCTCTCCTCTCTCTCTCTCTCTCTCTCTCTCTCCCTCTCATCTCTTTTCCTCCCTCCTCTCCTCTCTCTCTCTCTCTCCTCTCTCTCTCTCTCTCTCTTTCCCCTCTCTTTTCTCTCACCATGCCCTTTATAGTTTTTGGCTGGGTTTTGTTTTCCTTCTTTCTTTCCTCCTTGTTTTTATTGTGTGAGAGTATGGGTATTGAATTTATTTGATTATAAATGACATAAAATTGTATGAGTAATCAAAATAAGTGTTGAAGGTGATCGTGTACTGTTTTGAAAATCATATATTTAGTACCATCTCTGAAACACACACACACACACACACACACACACAAAACCCCTCTCTCTCTTCTCCTCTCTCTCTCTCTCTCTCTCTCTCTCTGTATTGTGGCCAAGGCCGATATGCAATTAAATCATTCTCTCACTCTCTCTCTCTCCCCTTCCTCTCTCTCCTCTATCTCTCTCTCTCTCCTCTCTCTCTCATCTCCTCTCTCTCCCCTCTCTCTCTCCTCCTTCTATAGTTGTTGTGTCTTCTAATAAAGGGCTTTTCATACGTTCTATTTTCAATTTTATTTGGGCTTGTTGACTTACTTGAGCTCCAGTAAGTGTCCTATTTAAATATCTTATTATTACGTGTAACAACTATGTGTACTATTCTGCAATATGAAGGTGTTCAATTTTATGACCTATAAGTTTGGCTTACTCTCTCTCTCCCCTCTCTCTCTCTCTCTCTCTCTCTCCTCTCTCTCTCTCTCCTCCCTCTCCTCTCTTCTCTCTCTCTTCTCTCTCTCTGCTGTATTTTGTTACTTTGTTCTTGTTGGTAATTTGTTTGGGTTTTTTCCTTGTTTGTTTTTTGTTTTGGTGTGTGTGTGTTTTGGGGGTGTGGGGTGTGTGTGTGTGTGTGTTGTGTGTGTGTTTGTGTGTGTGTGTGGGGTGTGAAGGGGGGGAACGGTGCTTTTTTTTTTTTTTAATTTTTATTTTTTTTTGTTGTTGTTTTTTTGGGGGGGGGTTTAGGGGTTTTTTTTTCATTTGTTTGTTGTTGTTTTTCTGTTGTTTGTTTGTATGTTTGTTTGTTTTTCTTCTTCTCTCTTTTCTTTAAAAAAAAGTTTGTTTGTTTTTTCCCTTTGCTTCTTCTGCTTGAAAGTACTGAGTGCTTTTTAAATGTGACCCCATGGGGGGACTGGATGTAAAAAAGCACATGAATACTTATTCATTATCCTGGAAAAAAGATTTTGTTTCTTACTTACAATGTGTAGATGTTCTTTTTATGATTTTATTGGCTTTTCCCCCTCTTTATTATGTGAGTGAAATGGGTATTGCACTTATTTTATTACCATGACATTCAATTGCATGAGCATAATTAAAAAGTTGTTTGTGTTGATCGTGTGCTATGTGAGTATTACATATTTAGTATTATCCCTGAAACACCCCCCCCCCCCCACCCCAACCCCCACACACACACGCTCAAACAAACAAAAAACCCCAACACAAAACACACACACACACACAACCACACACACACACACACACACACACACTCCCCTCACTCACTCACTCACCCACTCATAATCTCTCCCTCAACGACTGTATAGTTTTAAATTTCTTCTTGGGTTTTTTTCTTGTTTTTTTATTGTGTGGATGTATGGGTATTAAATTTATTTTATTATCATGACATATAATTTGAAACGAGTATAATCTAAAATGAGTGTTATGGGATCGCATACTGTTTTGGGAATTATATATTGGATATCATCTCTGAAATACACACACACACTCTCCCTGTCTCTCTGTCTCTGTCTCTCTCTCTCACCTTTTTATCGTCCTGCTATAGTCATGTATATCCTGATGAAGGGTCATATTTTTATATTTTCAATACTTTATTGGAAATTTGCCTCTGTACTTAAGTTTTAATGGGGTGCCCCATTTCAATAACTTATAATTATGTGTAACAAGTAGTGTACCATTTGACAATGTGTAGATGTTTATCTTTATGACTTATTAAGTTTGGTTTTGTTAAATTTTTTTGGCTTTGTTGTTGTTCTTGTTGTTGTTGTTGTTGTTGTTTGTCTGTTTTTCTCTTTTTATCATCTTTTGTTGGTTTGGTTTTTTCTTTTCTTTTGTTTGTTTTTTTGTTTGTTTTGGTTAGGGTTTTTGGGGGTGGGGGTAGGGTGGGGTATTTTTAGGATTTTTTTTTAATTACTTGCTTTGGGGGGGGGGGGGGGGTTTTTTTGGGGGGGGAGCTGTTTTGAAAAAGGGGTTTTTTCCCCTTGTTTTTATTTTTGAGACTGTATAAGTATTGGGTTATTATTTTTAAATGTATCCCTAACGGGCGGGGACTGGATGTAAAAAAGCACATGGGGTGCTTTTCATTATCCTCGAAATAAAAGAATTTGTCATTGTCATTGTCATTGTCATTCTCTCTCTCTCTCTCCTCTCTCTCTTTTCTCTCCTCTCTCTCTCCTTCTCTCCTCTTCCTCTCTCTCTCTCTCTCTCTTTTTAAAAGTGAACTGATAATATGGTTAATTTTTAAGATTATCCTAACGGCGGGACCCGGATTAAAAAAGCCCCATGTTCTTATTCATTACCTCGAAATAAAGAATTTGTCATTCTTCTCTCTCTTCATCTCTCTCCTTTTTCTCCTCTCTCTCTCTCCTCTCTCTCTCTCTCCTCCCCCCTCCTCATCTCTCTCTCCTCTCTCTCATGTACGTTTTCGTATTATGTATGATGCCCTGCTCCACACCACACACACACACACACACACACAACACCACACCACACCCACACCCCCCCAAAAGTCTTTTGGATGAGAAATATAAACCGAGGTCACTGTGTGGCGAAACGCACGCAAAAACATCTTACACACACGTTAAAAACACGCTCCACTTTTTGGGAAAAGTAGGCCATTTTGTGCCCGGGGGAAAAGGGATGACAAAACTTACAAACTGCATACACCGGGAACTGGATGAAAAAAAGCCCCACGATGCTTTATCCCATTATCCGAAGACAGGTACTGATGTAAAAAATTTTTAAAAAGCCATTGGTGCTTATTCATTATCCTCGAAATAAAAGAATTTGTCATTGTCATCCCGAAAAAAAGAAAAGCAGGCACCAGCACGCACACACAACCCCACAAACCACACCACAACACACACACACACACACCACACACACACACAAAACAAACGCACGACGCACACGCACACGACACGAGTTTCCACAATATCTCTCTCTCTCTTCACTCCTCTCCCCTCTCTCTCTCTCTCCTCTCTTCTTCTCTCTTCTCTCTCTCACACACCACAACCACACACACACACACACACGCATGCACGCACGCCCCTGCACATTTGCTTACATTGATACAAATGTGTGTGCGTGTATGTAAAGTGTGTAGAATGTGGGTTGTTTGGTTATGTTGTGTTTGGGGTGCGCCGTGTATGTGTACGATTTTTACAGTGTATTTTTCCCTTTTTCGGGGGAGGGTGGGGGTCCATTTTGTTGTTGATGGGTTTTTGTCGCGCGCGCGCGCGCGCGCGTGTGTAAAGTGTTTAGTGTGTGTGTGTGAGATTGTTTTTATCTTTCTTTTTTCTTTTTTGGAGTTAAATTTTAATTATTATGTTATAGGTAAAATGTAGTAAAATAATATTGATTCCCAAGTTGTTTTTTGTTCCTAATTAGATGGTTTGAAAGAAAAAGCAATGCCCTTGCTTATTCCCGTGTACATCTGGAATAAAAATCTAACCCTGACTTCACCCACAGGCACGCACGACAACACACATGCCGCGGCACAACACACAACAACACACACCACCACGGGAGGCGCACTTGGGTGACAAAATTGTATCTTCAACTGATGGGATTTAGCCTTTCTTGACTGGACTAACGTGGCAGCTTTCATTGTAAAACTTAATCATATATCCTCTGATCCCCCTCCCACCCCCTGATCCCCTCCACTCACCCCCACCCCAACCTACTTCTACTTTTAACTTTACCTTTGAAAAAGTAAATCAAAAATGGGAAACGTGAAGTTTTAACACAGTCATGAGTTCAATGTCAAATTCTGTGAACAGCCCTCCCTTTCTTACATAATTTCTTTTTTAATGTAAAATTCTGTGAACAGCCCTCCCCCTCCCCCTTTTTATTTAAAACATAATTTCTTTTTTTATTTAAACAAAAAATCACAAGTTCGATTCTATACTTTGTGTCGGTGAGGCAACAGGACAGTTCGCCCAGTCAAATCTCAAAACTGACGCTGCAAGCTTTGCCATTGTTAATCCTTATTCATGGCAAGTCGCGAGTTGTCTCCCCTGAGCCAGCAGAGCTCGCCGGGACTCGAACGCGGCACGCAGCAAGGTGGTCGCAGGGTCGCTCGGCGAAGAATGTTACATCGTCCACAGCGGTTACATTCTCCTCGGGTGTTCTTCTGACGTCTAGACAAATGGTAAGTCATTTACTTCTCTGTTTTATATTGAAAATGTTCGGTTACAGTGACCGTTAGGGAGTTGAGCGAAATAGCGATCGGTGGCTAAGTGGTTCCTGGGATTTGTTGGCTTCCCTGGTGTTCTGCGTCCATTGGGGCGACCGCTTGGCCTTGAAGTGATAAACGGAGCTAAATTTAGAATGGCATATATTATCCTGGTTTGCGTTTATATCGTATTTTAAGGAAATTGGCTTGCACGCGCTGCAAATCTTGAGGTAGGTTTTGCGATGATTGATAATGAAAGTAGCTAAAAGAGGCTTTGAATGTGTTCGTGTTCGATTTGGAAATAGGGTGTTGCACTGTGCACATTATGCTAGGTCAAGGGAGATAATGCAAACAGCTACTAGGCCCTACCTGTACTCTTGACATTCTCGAAATAAAGGATCTAATCCTTCATTGTTGTAATTTGCTCCTCTTTTATTTCGGTCAATGCGCCCAGGGGTGTCTTCTGTGCAGGGTTTTGGTATTTAGATTATTAAAGGGAATAATTTGGTACTGATTTAGGCCTATGGGGAATGAATCTGTGATCCACTAAACGTCAAGTTCTAGCCTACTTTAGTAAGAACAGTATATACAGTTCCCGTTTGCACATAATGATTATGATACCCTGTGACTAGATCTCTCAGTCTCTCAAAGTGTCAGTGTACACATTGCATACACTACTGGGCACATTGTGTGTGTGTGGTGGTGGTGGAACAAGCAGTTGGGTTGTAGGCTACTGCAATGAAGTAGGCTGACCCAGAGAGAGATAAAGAGAGAGAATGAGAATGGTAACACTAACAGTTGTTTTTGGTTTGGGTTTTTTTTTATGCTGCTTTCTTACATATTGTAGATAGCCGCTATGTAGGTAGATTGCTTGAATTAATTTTAGATAGGGTTAGTTTCTTCTGGGACTGGCTCAGTGCTCATGACATCAGGACAAGTAAAGAACATTCAACATTATTTCACTCACACACACACACTTAAATGTATGCACACATACACAAGTATTTTATAAGCTAATATCTGTACTTTATGTATCAGTGATTCAGCTCAGTAAGTTGAATAACTGAATGTGGTCTTGTCCCACTTTCGAAGTTATGACTTATGTATTTTTTAAATATAAAACATGATAATGAACAACAAAGAATATATTTATTAAACAAAGTAAGATCAAAGTTTAAAACAGTCAAAAGCTATAAAAATCACAAGCTTTGCTGTGATTTAAACAGATAAAATGTTGTCCAGACAAATAATGTGGGTTTGGGGTTTTATTAAAAAGGCAAGAACTGTAACGGCTGAACCAATGATTTTATTATCAAGAATAGTCTATTATGGATGTGTTCCTGATTCCTGCCTCAGTATGCATTTTGTATTTTAAACCATGATATTGAAATCTTTGTCTTAGTTTGAATATCAACACACTTATTCAGCATCAGATGCCGAGATGGGGCTTTCTTTCTTATTTCCCATTTTAGGATATGGGTTTTGTTGGCAGTTTATATAATATGTATATATATATATATATTATATATATATAGAGAGAGAGAGAGAGAGAAGAGAGGAGAGAGAGAGAGAGAGAGAGAGAATGTAATTGGCCCTTGTCTTTTTGACAGTGAATTGTAACAAACATAATTTTTGCTCAAAAAGTATGCATCATGATTTTGTAGCCTTTTCCCCCTCAAATTGCTACGTCACTACGTGGCTTTTGACTCGTGCTTTGTTATTAATACACATTGCTTCAGACACTTGTACAGAAACTGAGTTAGCTCTTTGGAAAATTGGTGTCTCTCCACATTATCTTACTGAGATGATTCAGCCATTCGAGATTACGCTATAAACAACGTCAATCAAGTTCTGATTCATGTCTCTTCCAAATGCCTCAAACAAACACACTCTTTTGGCCAGCATGCCTTTTCACATTCAGCCACTTCTGTCTGGAACACTTTGCCTCAGGACCGCCATCACTCTTCTCTTTCTTCGTTCAGGTCCAGTTTGAAAACGTTTGCATCTCTTCAATACATTGTGATAAGGGTTTGAATGTGTATTTCTAAAATTTATTTATTCTTTTATTTCATGAATAATGGAATAAGCATTCATGTGCTTTTTTACATCCAGTCCCCCGTGTGTATGCAGTTTTGTAAATTTTGTCATCTGTTCCCACCAGCACACAATGGCCTACTCTTCTGAAAAGTGGAATAGGTTTTAACGTGTGCTTAAGATGTTCTGAGTGCGTTCGCACAAGAGACCTCAGTTCATAGTCTTATCCAAAGGACTTTTAGGGGAGGTGGAGTCAGCACTGATGTTAACGCCAGGGGAAAATATCCCTGCAAACAGGATTCAAACCCAGGACAGCAGTTCATGAGGGCAATGCGCAATGTTCTAAACAACCAGGCTATCCTGTCCCCCTGTGTGTCTGTGTGTGTGTGTGTCTTCAATTTTATGTCTGTTCACTAAAGTGATATTAGACGATGTGTGTTTTGACTTGCGTGTATTTATATGTGTGTGACTGTGTGTGTGTCAAAGTCAAAGTCAGACTTTTATTTTCAGTTGGTAGATTGAGGATAATAATAAGAAGAATAGGAAGAAGAATGTGTGTGTGTAGATAGGTATACATGTATATAATATATTTCGCTGTAAAGTAGGAGTGGTATTCTGTTATGTATTTGGGTGTATTGCTTTTGACTGTTTCTTGTAAAGCACTATGTGCCTCCCCTATAAAGGGTGAAGAAAAGCACTCAAAAAGTGTTCATCATCATCATCATTATTGTTGTTATTATCATTATTATATTATTATTATACTCATGTATTGTTATTCTCATACAAGTCATTATCATATTTTCAGCCCCACACCCATATAACTTTATTTAGTTCAAATTGTTTTCAGAGCAAATTTGAGTCCTGAATTATCACAAGAGATAATCATTCCTATATTGGTACTTAGTTATAGCAATGTGTTGAAATAAAGCAGCCTGGGCAAGGAAGAAGGCATTGTTAAAAATAGATTAACTTTTTAAAAAAATTACAAAAGAAGGCACTGTGTTGGATTCAGTGTCATGGAATCAGTTTTCTAAATGTTCTGAAAAGATTGCTGTAAACACTCCAAAGTCATGTGACAAGGGTGTTTTTGTGTTTGGTGTGTGTGTGTGTGTGCGCGCGCGTGTGCACGTGCACATATGTGCATGTCTGTGTCACTGTGTGTTGTTGTTGTTGTTTTATTATTCTAATATCTTCAGGCATTTGATATAATACATGTTCATAGAGTTAGTCTAGACATAGTGATAGTTCAGATATGACCTTAGTGACCAGGTACTAAAAGTAATGTAATCAAACATCAACACCGGTAACAGCAGTGTATCATATGGCTGAACGTTCCTGTGGTTCCTACTCATGCCTGGTGACGTTTGTCCACAGAGCAGCTCTTCAGGATCCTCAGCCATGGCCTTGGCCAAGGACAGCAGAAGCTCTCCAGGGACAGGCATGAATGGGGAGAAGCAGAAGAATCGCCTGGAGAACATCCTCTTCAAGTTGAAGAGAGCGGACCCTGAGGACGGGTCTCCCTGCGCTGTGTCTGGTCCCCCCTCCCCTGACCCTGGCAGCGAGGGCAGCGGGGACCTGGGCCCCAGCAGAGATGGCCTGGCCGGCAGCGAGGGGCAGCGGGCAGGCAGCGAGGGTATCAGCAGCAGCAGCAGCAGCATCAACAGAAGGTCCAGCAGAAAGCCCATCAGGAGAGAGAGGGGATCGCAGTCCATGGAGCATCTTGTGGACGACAACATGAATGACACTGTGGACAGCAACGACCTGCAGGCAGAGGGCGGGAGTGACCCTAAGGATGACGTCAGCCCCCAGGAGGATCAGGCAGACCCCGGTGGGGACAAGGCTGCTGTCCGTGTCAAGACTGAGAGAGAGGATGGTGGGGAGTGGCCGGGCGTGCTCAACAAAATGTCCTATCCCTCTGATCTGTATCCAGACCAGCAGGATGACGACTTTCCTACCCCTTTTACGTATTCCTGTGAAAAATGTGGAGATGTCTTTCCAACGTTGCATGAGCTGGACACTCATATAGACACCCATATCAAGCAGGAAACCAAAGATTTTTCAGTGTACCCATGTAATGTGTGTGGGAAGTCCTTCACCAGTGAAAGGTATCTTTCCCAGCATATGACAACGCATCCTGTTGAAGACATTGAAGAGCCAGAACCTGTTATAGAAGAGAATGTTTACTTGCCCGATAGTTCTGGACCCAGCCATAAATGTGATCACTGCCGTCGACTGTTTTACACGGACGATGAATTCCAGCAGCACAAATGCCAAAAAGGTCGGCTGAGACCATTTGGGTGTGGGCGCTGTGGCCGCTCTTACTCTCAGGTGTCTGTTCTGAAGACTCATTTGCTGCTACATGAGAGAGGCCTGACCACTGATCTGGAGTGCTACCAGTGTGGTCAGAAGTTCATGTATTCCATAGAGCTTCGTCGACATATGAACATCCATATAAAAGCAGATCTCACAGCAGCTCTTTTTCATCAGTCTTCTACCAGATCAGCAGCAGCAGCAGCAGCAGCCACCTCTACCTCATTGTCATCAACAGCCAACGGTGATGCTACTGCAAATGCTGATTCCCTTCCCTCCCTGAAACTGAAAATCCCACTGTCACGACTGGTGGCCAAGAAAAAACCCAAGGCCAAAAGTAGTGGTGGGGTAAAGGCTTATCCCTGTCAAGTGTGTCAGAAAATATTTCACAGACGCAGCTCACTGTGCATGCACATGAGAATACACAGCGACAAAAAGTTTGAGTGCAGCTACTGCTCAAAGTTGTTCACCTTCAAAAAATCCCTGGAGATTCATGTGCGGTCTCACACCGGGGAGAAGCCCTATCAGTGCTCCTTCTGCACCAAATGTTTCACCCGCCAGGACACCCTCCACAAGCATGAGAAGATTCATCTGGGTGTCAAGCCCTATGTGTGTGAAACCTGCGGCCGCCAGTACTGCGACAAGTTTGACCTGCAGCGCCACAGCCATTCCCACACCCAGGACAAGCCCTACAAGTGCACAATGTGCAGCAAGGCCTACACGGAGAGGAAGCGACTGAAAGAACACATGTTTTTCCACTCGGGGGACCTTCCCTTTGTCTGTGACCTGTGTGGCAAAGGCTTTGCCCGCAAGTACCGTTACGACCATCACCTCAGTCAGCACACGGGAGAGGTCAGATTCCAGTGCGAGCTCTGCAGCAAGGGGTTCTATCGGCGCTCTGACCTCAACTCCCACATGGAAACCCACAGCAGCAAGAAACCCTATACATGTGATATTTGTGGCCTAGGCTTCCTCCGGGAGAGCTACTTGCGGCGACACATGATCGTGCATTGTACAGAAAAACCTCATGAATGCAACATGTGTGGGAAGAGCTTTGCCCGGAAAGGCACTCTTCGACGCCACCTGATGATTCACAAGCGTAATGACAACAGCATGGTGGGAGACAGCTTCAGGCCTTTGCATGGGCAGTACAGCCACTACACTGCCGATTTTGGCTGTGGCATCAGCGGCTCTGTGGCCCCCATGACGGGCTCCAACCCGGAGGAGAGAGACATCATGAAAGACATCCAGGCTGTGATAGGGCTTGGAGACGACGTCAGTGTCTTTGAGTGAGAATCTAAAAGCATGATTAATACCGCCTGGTCGATTCAGGCCAAGTCTGGGGTCCAGTGTTTTTTTGGTGTCAACATTGACTGTACTGTCAGCATAATTCAATTTAATACATAACTTGCCTACGTGTAGACATTGTGCACACAGCACATGATGTATACATGCCCCCACACTCTTATTTGGACATGCACACTCACACTGGCCCCTCTTCAATAAGGCAGAGAAACCGTTTAGGTGATAATGATATCTTTAAGTTTTAATCTGTGGAGCTTGTTACAGATTGCTTTTCTTTGTTATTTGCTCTAAAAACACAAAACAAAAAAGGTGCATGATTCATTCCCCTCTAATAATGGATAATCAGTTGAGACAGGTTGAAGCATAGTGAAATAAACTACATTGGTATATATACTGGTAAACACAGTGAACCCTCACTTTTGCAGGTCAGGGGTTCCTATCCTGTAACTGTAACTGTAAGGTGTGGAACTTTTAATTTGTGGATTTTTATAAATTTAGAACTCTCTTTCCTTCTCTTCCCCAGAATTAAGAATGTTAAGAATTCAGAGAAAAGATTGGTAGCATATTTAATGGATTCTTTTAAGAATTTTGGGGTGTTTCTCGAATAAGACAACAAACATTACTGACTTTTGTATTTTCAGGCCTGGAGTTAGGTTAACACTATCCCTACGTGTAGGGAAAGAATCCCTCTTTCCCAGTATACGTGCACTGAGTACATTTGTATGCAACCGTAACCCAGCAGTGGGTGATACGAAGGGAAGGGTTAGCAGATGGTTGGTTACCCTATAGCAGGTTACCCGTAGGGAAAAGGTGAAGTTTATGCAGTTATATCTGCGCACAGAGTGATGTTGAATTAGGAAGTCAAGTCAGGTCAAAAACACTTTAACCATCCCATGAAGGGCAATTACACAATACTGACAGGCACATTCATACGTATCATAATCTCAAAAGACACACACACACACACACACACACACAAAAAGCTACATTTCATATTGGTTTAAACATTCCAAGATAATTTCAAATAAAAATGTCACAACACACACACACACTCACAGAGCACAGATACAAACACGGGCACACACGCATGCATACGCACACATGCACACGCACACACACATACACACACACTATGAATGCACGCAGAACATCTTGCGCACCCGTTAAAACCCATTCCACTTTTTGGAAGAGTAGGCCATCGTGTGCCAGTGGGAACGGATGACAAAATTTACAAAACTGCATACACACAGGGACTGGATGAAAAAAAGCACTTGAGTGCTTTATCCTCGAAATAAAAGAATTTTTTTAAAAGAATAAAGTAAAATACACACACCAATTGGTGGAGGGGGGGGGGGGGGGGGGGGGGGGGGGGGGGGGGGGGTTAGATCTATTAGACCAGAAAGAAAATCAAGCAGAAAGAAAAGGGGAGGATCTGTACCTGGATGATGTTGGTAGTGTTAAATGTGTAAAAAGAAGCAGAGTACTGTGTTCTGTTGTAAATCATTGTCTTGTCATGTGTCATGTTGTCTTGTATTGTGAAAACATGTTGTGTTTTGTGTTGTAGTTTATTTTATTTTATATCTCGCTTTCAGTCACGGCAGGTTTCTCTGAATGTCATCCTAGAGTTCAGGCTGCTCTTCAGAAAAAATGCGCTGCCACCTGTACAGTGCCATATTTTTGTTGGTGGTGGTGCTGGTGGTGGTGTGCTTGCTTCCTTGTTGCTGTGGGATCTTACGTTGTTCCTGATACCTTGGTTTGTCTCATCTGAAAGACTGGCACTCAGACCACAGCTCATGGTCTGTTGGTTGAGTAGTGCCCTATCGTTGGATTTCAAGCAATTCAACTTATCATCCTGAAGAGCAGGGGAGAAAACTAAGGTGGCCATGGGAGTGAAAGCAAGGGTAGCTCCAGGCGGTCCAAAAATACAGAAGTGCTTTAACATTTATACCCAATACCTTTGAGGCTACCAGTGTTTTGAGGCTATGAGTGTTTTAAAATTAATACCCTATACCTTTGAGGCTAACAGTGTTTTGAGGTTAGGAGTGTTTTAACATTAAATGCCCAATACCTTTGAGGCTAGCAGGAGTCTACAGGGATCACTGCATGTGACAGGATAGAATTTGAAACCCCAATCCAGACCTGGTGTATGCCTGAACATTCTGTCACTTACGATTTTAGAAAGCTTGATTATTTTGTTTTGTTTTTGTTTATCTTCTTCCGAATGAATCATAAATACATGCTCATTCCCTATTTGGGGCTGTTTCTGAAGCTCTTGTTGATGATAATATGTATGATCGAAGATTCTCTGTGTCTCTGGTGATCATGCATCAGGTTTTGGTTTGGTTTTGTTGTTATTTCCCTTACCACCATAACTTGTAACTCCCTGTGTCAAAAGGCTTTTGTGAACAGTGGCAATGCAGAGTTTCTGTTCTTGGTGCTCTCTCTTTCTCTCCCTCTCTTTCTTTCTCTCTCTCTCTCTCTCTCTCTCTCTCTCTCTCTCTCCCTCCTCTCTCTCCTCTCTCCTCTCCTCTCTCTCTCTCTCTCTCTCTCTCTCTCTCTCTCATATTATTTCTTTGCTGTGTTTTGTATTGAGTGAAGGAGTTGTATTGTGTGACTTCTTCTGCTCTTGCCATTCAACAAACTCACTGTTTTGAAGAAACTCATTATTGTTGTGGTTTTTCTCCTTTTTTCCCCCTTGTTTTGTGGTCAGAAAGGTGGCATTCTCATCCATTCTGTGAAGGTCTTGGTCGTAATGCTTGTGAGAATAGCCATTATTGTCTCAGAAAAACTCTAATAAATTTATGAGTAGTCTTTCTGTGGTAATGGACCTCTGGGTTCCATGACCTACGGAACCCACTTGTTTTCAGGACGTTGAAAAACATTCATGGCATTGAAGATTTGCTGGGAGGGGGGGATTGTAGATTTTTATGTATATACATAACGTATAGTTTCTGCTTTAACCTACTGTGTTCTTTTTTTGAACAGACAACTTTTCTTTTTTTTCCTCCTTCCATCTGCTTGAGTGCTCTCTCTCTCTCTCTCTCTCTCTCTCTCTCTCTCTCTCTCTCTCTCCTCTCTCTCTTCTCCTCTCTCTCTCTGTGCCCCTTCTACTGTCATCCATCCCCCCCCCCCCCCCCCCCCCCCCAAAAAAAAAAAAAAGAAGAAAATTTGTCTAGTAACTGTGACCGTAAATGGTAGTATGTTTTATTTCCATCTTGTTTAAGTCTTAGGTCATATTTTATTATATGTGTGTGTAATGAATGCTGGTAGGATGTAAACAGATTACATTGCAGGTTTTTTCTGTGGATATTACCTCTGTCCACAGGTGTTTTTTTTTCCTACATCAACAATAAAACTAAAAGCTATGAAACTCAAACTCTGTGCATGTTCCTGTTTGTAGTGTTCAGTTTTTCTGTTGACCAGAGCAAATAATTATGGATACTGTATTGTCTTGTGTTGTATTCATTGTTGACCACTTTCAGTCACAGCAGATTGATTTCTCGGCGTAAAATTTGGGCTGCTCTCTCCCAGGGAGAGCACTGAACACAAGAGCAGCACCTTCCGTTTCTTTTTCTCTTTTTTCAGTCTGCATGTGTATTTTTCATTGATATAAAATTTACAGCTTGTCTTTGGTATTGTTTTTCTTTGATATGGGATCATGACATAGTCTTCATAAAAATTATTTGGATGATCTGTAAACAACACACAGTACAAAAAAAAATTTAAGAAAGAAAGACCAGAATGCAAAACAGATTATAAGCAAGAATGCTGGATGTGTACTATGGAGTCCCAGTTGCCAGCTCAAGTTGAATTCAAATAACAGGTGGACCTTTCTTGTAAAGCTGTTGTTATGATTTAGTTATGATGGGTTTTGTTATGTTTCTTAAACCATGCTACAGGAGTTTTGTCAGTGTTTGAGTTATTTGCTGCATACACATTATGGATGTTCTATGTGCATTTTTTTGGCATTGAAATGAATTATCTTGGAGAAGAAAAAAAGGGTTGCATGATACATTGGGTATACTTGTCTGGTACATAATTATACCACAGGTTTCTTTATTACGGGCAATTTCAGAAGCAAAATATCTGTTGTGATTCTTCTACATGTTCTGTTTTTGAATAATGAATTTTGAATATAAAGTTTTAATTGTGATTACAAAATGGACATAATCATGATAATAAAATGTGGCTGTGAAGATCTGAAGATGTACAGTTTCAATAGTATAATAATGCAAGCATAATACTTGTTCCACTGTATTTCGCAATACTCTCTTGTTAACAACGTAGCTCTAATAAAGACAGCTGCTGGAGTTCAAACTGTCATGTTGGTCAATCCTTTACATCGCAAAGGAAGGACATGAGCTCTTGAGCAGGTCAGAAAAACAGGTAGAGGTTTATTTCTGTTTGAGAATATATTGCAGGACGATGTTCGTCAAAGTGAATTGAAAGTTATTATATTGCAGAACGATGTTCTTCAAAGTGAGTTGCAAGTTATTCAGCCTCATTCATGGGCACAAGATGTCACATGTTCATGGACAATGTTTGCCAAGGCAAAAAGTGATTCTTCACTGTATACTCTGCAGGGATGCTCTCCAACACCAAAAGTTCCATTTTAAAATCTTCCTACAGCAATGAATATTTTTTTATCTGCCTGAAGGTCTAGATGCAAGTGTTTTGTCCCTCACGCTGCCCAGCTTGGCTTCCAGATCATGCGTTTTCCTTTCATATTCTTCTCCTTCTTCTTCCTAGCCTGGCAGGCAGTTGGTACTCTTGGCACCACCTTCCTTAACACGGTACATGTATGCAAGCCTTGTTTGTTCTTAGTTCTTCCAGTGTCTGTCTGTGTCTTCTGCTTTGTCATCTTCTGGGTGCTAGCGCTTAGGCTCTCAACTCGCTCAAGCATCCAGAATTTAAACTCATGAATTCACAACTAATCTACCTGCATTACTTTAGGGGTGGATTTGTTGGGTTTTTTGTTTGTTGTTGTGGTTTTTTTTGGGGGGGGAGTTGGGAGGGTGGGGCATATAGCATAGATATTTTGTAATCCCTCCGAAAAGTTAGTCCTATCTCAGTGTCTGTCGTTAAAGGGCTCCGCTCCTTTACTTTTTAAAGACTAAGGTGTTGGTCGCACTCTGTGCTCATCTGTGACACACTGCAAACACAGTGTTTGATTTGGTGTGGGTTGTTGCAGTCATGGACTTAACAGTGGTTGTCATTGTGCTATTTTGAAGCAGGAGCCACTCCCTTTTAAGATATTGCCAGGATATTTTGGGGGAGTCTCTCTCTCCCCCTCTCTCTCTCTTTCTTTCTCCCTCTCTCTCTCTCTCCCTCCCTCTCCTGGTGTTTGTTGTTGTTGTGGTGATTGGGGAGTTTTTTGCTTTTATTTTAAGCGCAAAAGCATAACCATTAGGTCTCACTCGTTGGCATCACCAACATGATCCTCCTCCTCCATTTGCTACGGTCTTCTGCTGGTTCTGCTGACTTCATGGATTCTCATGCCACAGGATTCGGTGATGCTGCCCATGAGAGAAGCTGGTGGCCTGCCTTTTTCCTTGTTGCCTCTGTCTTGTCTTGAAAGACGGTCTTCATGAGGTCCATATTTTGGTTCCGCTGTGCATGGCCTGCATATCCCAATATCCTTTCATTTTATTCAAGTATGTTTTTTCTCGCTGTTCCCAGTTTGTGTAAAATGCTTTCCTTTGTTCTTGTATCTGTCCAAACTGACCCTGAGCAGCCTTCTAAAAACCCACATCTCAATTGCTTTGATTTTTTTCTTTTTCATCTTTTCACAGCCATACAGCTTGACAGGCCATACTAAGCATTTCATTATTTTCATTTTCAGCCGGTAAGGAGTGCTGCAATCTTTCTAGGTGTCGTATAGTTGGATCGTTCAGCTGTAAGCCGTGCCTGTTCTTGTTTTTATGTCTTTGGTACATGATCCATCACGTGATTTGACTGAGCCGAGAAATTTAAAGTCTTTGACATTTTCCAAAGGAGTTGTGTCAATTGTTATGTCGTGCTGTGTTTGGCAGCTGGTTCTGGCAACATGCAGCATTTTTCTCTGTTTGGCATTGAGCTTGAGACCGGCTCTTCTTCCTGTTACATCTACTCTGTGTAATACTCTCTTCATGCTGGTGATGTTGTTGGCTAGCAGTGCTGTATCAGCAGCATAGCACAGATGTGTTATTAGGTATCATTTCCTTTTCATAGAAGGTTATGTCATGAATTTTTGTTCCAAAGTCGGGGGGGGGGGGGGGGGGGGGGGAACACCCACAGGGAATGAAAGCCTGTATAGATAGAAGAAACCCCCTTTACAAAGAACTGACTGTTTTCTGTATCAGAAGCCAGTAGAGATGGTGCGGGGAGTCACCGGCTGATTGATGGCTGACATGCACTGCACTGAGCACACACACCTCCTCACAGCTTTCTCACACAAGTTTGGGACTGATCTCCAAGTTTCATGAGTTCTGAATACAGTTGCATGCCTGTAAATGTTTTGAGTGCAAGTACCTTGATTTGTTTGTTTTTTACAAGATTCAGCGCTATATAGATTCCATATATTATTATTAATACATGATATTGCATTGTAACAAAGCCTTGGATACCGTTACTGTGCAGACATTTTTCTTCGCACCATCATTCACATGGTTGTTTGACAAACTATGGCAGGTATAGGCTGACTCATTAGCAGCACATCGACCAAGTCAGCAAGTGTCAGTGGAGTTGTAATGTTTGTGATCATGTAGGAGTTGGCATTTGAGTCCACAAAAGACAGATGTATTGACTAATTCATAGGAGTACTCAGAAAAACTCTTAATAAAGATTTTTTTTTTTTAACCCAAAAAACCAGCCTGACTGATGACGATTTGTCCAAAATGGTAGATGCCACACTCTCAAACTGTTATACATACCTGGATCTTCCATTCATCTTCTTCCATACTTTGTCAATCACTCTTTTGATGCTATGTCGCACAAGGTTCAAAATACGCAATTAAATGATGAAATGGCGTTTAGCGAATCTTGAAGAGAGTTGTTTTTTGTTTTGTTTTCGTTAAATCATTATTTACTTTACACTTTTACCTGTTTGGCATGTCATCCAGGAGTGGGTTTTGATGTTTTGCAGGATATAAGCATGGCAGCTGATGACGATAAAAAGGCAGGCTAAGTTCAGAGGTAGAAAATGCAAGTAAAGCAGCTTCCCATCTGTAATATATATCATTGTATGACATTACAAATCTTTACACTAGCTCTTTTCACTTATGTGAACTCTGTCTTGGAATTTTTATCTTTTTTTTTTTTTTATTGGGGAATGAAGCTGAAGTGGGATATGTGTGGGCTTTTTTATTTGATTGTGTAAGAATCGTTGAAATAAAATGGATTGTGTAAGAATCGTTGAAATAAAATGGATTGTGTAAGAATCGTTGAAATAAAATGGAAAGGGTTTTTGTTGGGTTAGCTGACTCCACAAGTGTTTGGGGGTTTGTTTAGGGTATTTTTTCATTGAAATAATTATGAATTGGTGATCGAGAACCCATTTCTACTTTGAACTTGGCTCTCTGCCAAAATTCTGTCTAGAGCTTCTGCTGGCAGAACTTCCCAAGATTGCTACAGTCACAGATGGTGCCATAAAAGGATGCTGGTAAAGTGCAAAGCTTGTTGTGGGATAAGGCCAAGGAATAAATATTAGGCGAAACAATTCAAGCAGGCGATGCCAGTCTGCCACAACTGATGCCAAAACAGCCCTCATGCCATTCCGTTCATTGATGGAGTTTTTATTGGTTAATTTTGTGTCCAGTTTCAAAGGGGGGGTTTTTTGGTGGATAATTGTTGGTGATTATTATGTTAAAAAAATAACCAGTGAATTTCTCTGTTTGTGAGAGGATGAAATATTTGAATGAAATTGAACCGTAAGAATTTGCATTTTTCTTAGGTTCTCTTTGAGAAACTTTGTTGATCAAACACAGAATGAAAAAAGAACCAGAAAGAAAATCCACATTTCCAAGCTTTTAAAAAGAATTACACACACACACACACACTCTCTCTCTCTCTCTCTCTCTCTCTCCTCTCTCTCTCTCTCTCTCATGCACGCATGCACACGGTTTCAGTTTCTCTCCCTGCTTTGAGCCATAAATCTGAAAAGACTCCAAGATGCATTTGACCGGTAGTGAAGGTGACCCTTTGAAATGCAGCTGGAGACTGCGTTTCCCCCCAAAAAATAAACAGTGATGCATACGCAAGAGACTGTATCTTCACTCAAATCAATGGGATTTTTTCTGAAATGTGTTCCCTTGTTGTCTTCTGTGCCCTGTTTTCCCAAATAACTGGCAGTGGCAGTGCTGTAGCCCAGCTGTAATATGAATGTTGATGTTGAAGCTCGTCTTCCCTGTTCTTCATTGTCAAGTTGTGAGGTTGGACTTTGCAGTCGGTGTGGTGCAAGGGGTGGGAGGTTTTGTCTTTTCAAATCGTGGATATTGTAACTGTATGATACGTTGTAACCAAGCTTTATGGCAAGAATGTGTAATCACGGAAGTTATGCAAGAGTGGTGTAGAGTTAGTTAACGGAATGTCGTTGTTTATATGTATGTTTCAGTTATGTGTGTGTGCATGCGCACACGCTCACACACACACACACACACAAATGTACACTTGTTAGGAACACAGGTCAGTACATGTTTACAAAGTTTTGAATGTGCTGTGGTAAAAAATCTGGGGAGACTGATTGAAATGAAATCTGTTCATGTTTCCAGTATTTCATTGTGCCCATTGCTCATTTGTGTACATTTCTGGTATTCTTTGGTTGGTACATAATAATGATGACAATAATAATATTAACAATAATGATAAAAATTATGGTGGTGATGATGATACTTTTTTCAGTGTGAAAATGCAAATGTTATTCTTCTAGACTTGGTCCTTATGACTTCCATTGCACACAATATCACCTTCAATGCTTTCAAGAAAAGAGCATAGACAAAAGCATATAGTCACATACAAGATTGATGCCTGTTTATGCACACACACACACACTCACACTCACTCACTTACTCTCACACACACACACACACACATCCTTCGGATGAGACTATAAACCGAGGTCCCGTGTGCGAATGCACGCAGAACATTTTGCGCACATGTTAAATCCTGTTCTACTTTTCGTAAGAGTAGGCCATTGTGTGCCGGTGGGAACAGATGACAAATTTACAAAACTGCATACATACGGGGACTGGATGTAAAAAAACATATAATTGCTTATTCCATTATCCTCGATATAAAAGAATGAAATGAAATAAATAAATAAATAAACACACATGCACGTACGCACACACACACACACACATATGCTCACTCACTCACTCTTGAAATACAGGATTTGAAAATACCAAGCTTTGCAATACCAGCCAAAAACCTATAGTTTGATTTGAGGGTATGTAGTGAGTGCTTGGATACAATAATATAGTTGGAAAACATGCATTGATGAAAGTTTGACACAATATTGCATGTTTAAAGACTAAAAAAAAATGTTTAAAGGTTGTGTATCAATGACTTTATGAAGATATTGCCAAAAGTTTGGGTCAAAATCATAATGTGACTGTTCTTAAAAACTTGATTATTGATTTTTCTTTTCTCATGGTAACATTGTTGCTGGAGGCTATGTACATGCATGTCCTTTTTCTTTTTGGTTCTTTATTCATTTTTGTGTTTTAATATCATGATGATTTCGTGTTTCATATTGTATTATCAACATTAATGAATGCTTATTTCTTCTGTTGCAGCTTCTTTATCTGCTACTTTTGTGTATTTTTCTGCCTTGCTCATGAAACAACTGCGTTATCAGTTCCATTCATTAATCTTTGCCATATTTCATAGGACTGACCAACCCTTTTTCTTGTCATAAAGAAGAAACTTAAGAAAAAACCATTTTGGTTTCCATCATAATGATTTGACATGCTGCATATTCCTCAGACTCAGCTTTCATCATTATTTCTGCCTGGCATCGTTCATGTTTGTTCGTGAATGAATGAATGAATGAAGCTTTCAGACTCTCCTACTCCTCCTGCATGGGTCTCAAAGACCCAGATAATAGCTTCTGTGGAGAAAAAAACCAAACTTTTGTTGCCCCCCACCCCTGAATCGTGGGTCTTACAGTTACAGACCCACACTCTGTGAAGAATTAAGAATGTCAGCACTCACGGTAGATCTCGCAGATCTGAAATTTTCAGAAGCGTTATTTTCAAGTAGGATGCACAAGATGAAATACTCTTTGAGTAGTAAGTCATATCGTTTTGATTGTGGTTGAAAATACCATGAATGTCTCATGGTTTTTGTGTTATGTTGTTGACAGCCAGTCTGAGAGGTCTATGATGTAGGAACGAACTGGAGAGGAGGCTGAAAGTTTAGTTGTTGTTTCAAGGCAAGGATTTTATTTACTTTCAAGGCAAGGATTTTACATCATTGGGTTTTTTGTGAATTTGTGTGTGTGTGTGTGTTTGATTGGTGCTCAAAATTGAATTAGCCACCTTTCTTTTTTCTTCTTCTTGAAAAAATAGTGACTTATTGAAAAAGTGACGTTATGGAAAAAGTGACTGTTATTGCCACTAATACCAGTAACACTGAAGGGGGACAGAGCTGGTTCGTAGCAATTTATATACATACTTTATGAATTTTGTTGTTTTGGTTTTTTAACTTGTACTACTGTTGTATTCTTTTCTACTATAGTTGTATTAAGAAAAAAATTATTAAAATATATAAGTTTGTTTGGTTTGGGTGTGTCAACCATGTAATGATTTAAATATTTTGCTTGATGGTGGGTTTGGGTTGGTTTATGGGGATTTTGGGGGTGTTTTTTTTATGTCTGCCATTTATTTTTAATTTTAGTTTGACATTATACTGTGTGTGTGTGTGTGTGTGTGTGTGTGTGTGTGTGTGTGTGTGTACTCCAAATAGAGAGGATATTTAGATGGTGCATAAATGTTCAAATGAGTGTGTTAACTGTTTACCACTATTGTTTGTATTCATAGATTTTCATGTTATGAAATACATGAAAATAGGTATAGTGATTAGCCCGGAAAAGCATTTTAAGCTTTTAAAAAAAAAATGAAGAAAAAAAAGGTATAATTTTGGCATATTAACCAGATAATAATCATTTGCTCAAATTTTTATTTAACTTTTTTCATTGTTTGTACGAGTATATACAGATTGGTGTGGATTTCCATTTAGCAAGAATAAATCAGATCTGATATGTCACAAAGTGTTATTTGCATGAGTATGGAATAAATCTGTGGTAATCCTATGGTGTTTGAAAACCTCTGTGTGTGTGTGCGCGCGTGTGTGTGTGTGTGTGTGTACACACATGCATGTGTGTGTGTGTGAGTGTGTGTTTTAGAGAACTTAGCTGCATCATGATAATAGTTGTTATAATTCCGTTGTTAAACCATCACAGTTGACACACAAGTCACAATTTAAGAATTGATTCATGAATAAATAAGTGAAAAAAAGAAGAAAAATCCTCCATATAAGACCATACACAAAAGCTAAAGAAAGTCAACATATGATTTTGAGATTATGTTTTTAATCCAACTGGGTCGAAGCTAGGCATATAACATAATAATATTCATAAATAGATATTATATCAATACATTGCCACCTTGACCATCTCATACAATGACTCTTGTTTAAGATACAGAATCTTAACTGCATACCCATATTAGCAACTGAAGTGGGAAAACGAATTTAGCCTAGGAATAATCAATCACAGCATGTATGCATGCTCACATACACACACTTACATGTTTGCATGCATGCGCCCACACACACATGCATTCCCACACATACATACATACACGCACTCACACACAGAAGCATGTATTCATATTTACAAATGCCTCTCTCTCGCTCTCCCTCCCCCCCCCCCCCTCTCTCTCTCTCTCTCACACACACACACATACACTAACAAACAACCAATACAGAAGCAAATAATCAAAATATCCATTTCCTCCGCAAATCAGCCAGCAAGAGCCTTTCTGACTCCATTCTGGAGTCCTCCACCACCACCCAGTCTGTTGACCTGGATAAGAAACACCACACACCTAACACATTCCACAGGTAAGGTAAAGGTAAAGGAGTCCCATAACCTATAAGGTCGTAGGGGAGCGAGGCGTCAGAGACCTCACTTCTCTAGGGCCAGCATATTGAGGGCGGCGCCCATCTCCTCTCCCTTGCTGCTTTACCTTCCCTGACCCTAAAGAGGGCAGGTACCCATTTACAGCTGGTGAACTGGGGAACTGTACTGAAGCCAAGGCGCGCAAACGGTCACCCATCCAACTGGTAACCACGCTCGACGCTGCTTAACTTGGCTGGGGGAAAGCGAGTGCTCCGACCACTGAGCTATCCCATTCCACAGACCCAACTAATTATAAAAACACATCAAAATCATAAAACATCTAATTTTTCAACTCGTCCAAATCATAAATGTAATGTATACGTATATAGATATGTACAGCAATTTTTTTGTTTGTTGTTATGAATGTGGATAACAATTTGGGGAATTTCATCTATAGATAATGACTTACACAAAAAATGGGGGGGGGGGGGGGATTTGGAGGAGAGGAGAGGGGGGGGGGGGGGTGTTGCATGAAGTATAGATGATCCACTGACAGTCTTATTAGCAGATTTTGTGACTTTTAGCTTTCATAGTGTATCGTCTTAATAAACAGAACCATTCACATGCTGCATTGTCTGTACAAAAAAAAAACACCATGTTTAAAGATAAAATAAATAGAGCAAATTAAGTCAAATAAATCACAAACATTATGCAAATGAAATGAACTAAAGTATCATTTCTTCTTTCCTTTCTTTTTTTTTTTTTTTTTTTTTTTTTTTACCTAAACACTTTCCTTTCAAATTCCACCATGCTCCACTCTCTCCCATGCTGTTTACTCCATGCCGAAAAAGTTCAAGTCCAGCGAAGGACAAGTCAACAGTGCATTCTGTCCCCTGTATGCTACTTTCTTAGTTCACTTTGATAATGAAGGTGCGTTTGTGTTCTCACTTAATCTGTGTGTGTGTGTGTGTACATGGTAAACTTTAACTTTGGTTTGTTTTGGGAAAAATAGTTTCCTTCACACAAAAATAGCTTAGGCAGTACTATTATTATGAACATTGTCTGTCTCTACATGTCCCCATCGCAACATGCTACCACAAAAGACAATTTGCAGTACTATTATTACGAACATTGTCTGTCTCTACATGTCCCCATCGCAACATGCTACCACAAAAGACAATTTGCAGTACTATTATCATGAACATTGCCTGTCTCTACATGTCCCCATCGCAACATGCTACCACAAAAGACAATTTCTGTGTCATGGGACAGAACTTTTGTTAATGAAAACAAAGGTGAAATTGCTTCCTGTTGAGAATAGAATTAAAGTGAGGTAAGAGTTCTTCTTACCATAACATATTCATTTCTCTTTATTTTTTCACCTGCAGTACTGCACTAATTTCAAAGTTTTATTACACATATCCCTTTATTAACTTTTTTGTCTATTCAAACAGTAACATTACAACAACAACAAAAGCGGCAAGCTTGCCTCTAACTGCGGATGGTTTGGACATCCTAGTGTAATGATTATGAAGACAAAACACCAAATGACTTTCTGAAATTACAGCTAATCTCAGCAAATGACATTAAGTGATGTAAACAAAATAGAGTTGTTTGAAGCTTTTACCTCATTTTCAAATCTTTATAAATATAATTGGAAGTTATGCCTACTTCCTGAAGTACTTCCTCCCTTTTCTTCACACGATTTCAGCAGAAGTCCCTAAATCGGAAATCGCCGCTGGGACATAAATATAATAACAACAGAAAACATGGGAGTCATGAACTGAATGTGCCCCCACCCCACCCCAAGTTCCCGAAACACTTGCTGGAATGACCAGCCCCCCCCCCCCCCCCCCCCCCCCCCCCCCCCCCCCCCCCCCCAACAGAGTTTTTAATTAGATTCACATAACAACAAAAAGGGCATAAAAAATAAGCAAAAAAGACAAATGGATGTGGGAAATAAAAGGATTTTGCAAGGTAACTGCACAGCAGTGGAGTCCTCAAACCTGGAAGTAAGTGCTGGGAAAGGACTGTAGTCAATGGTAATTGCTGTTCTTCATTTCATTGTTGTCCTTGACAGCAGTTCATCAAGAAACATGTCGTTAGATTATTGACTGGGAGATTCATACTGAAGGAACGCCCCTGTCTACAACAGAGTAGAGTCCTCTGCTTGTATTCACATCCCGCACTAATAATCATTTCCTTTCATATTGAGCGGTAAATCAAAGTCATGGTGAAAATCGCATCACGCTGTCTGAGCGTGCCTGGGTACGAAGGAAGCAGATCTAAAAGTTCACATCAAGCCTCGCCTAACCCGGGATCTAAACTTTCATCATGGCTGCCAAGATTCACACTCGCGCATGTGTCATGGTGGAGTCGGAAGAGGAAGTGATGAGGGAGGTGAGGAACCGCTCCTGGAGGTTCTGTGGCCATTGGGCTGGGTGGGGACGGCGAGGGAGGAGGCAGAGGGAGTGGGGAGGTTGCCGTTGGCTGCCACCACCTTCTGAGCGAAAGCCTTCACCACCCGGGCACTCAGCTGAGCCTGTAGATGTAAGGGGCAGAATATCAGCCTGAGAGTTTGGGGCATGAAACAAGTTTTGAAGCCATCACACACACACACACACACACACACACACACACACACATATATATATATATAATATATATATATATATATATATATATATATATATATA
>CM054148.1:7345737-7353237 GCA_028751875.1 Rapana venosa
TTTTTTTTTTTGGCTGCAACTGTATTTCTTTCCCTATCAGAGTGGCTTTTTTCTAAGAATTTTGCCAGGGACAACTCTCTTGTTGCCGTGGGTTCTTTTTCGTGCGCTGCATAATTTTCTGTAACACACGGGACCTCGGTTTATCGTCTCATCCGAAAGACTAGCGCCCAGACCACCACTCATGGTCTAATGGATGGGGGAAAAGTTTCGGGCCCAGACGGGATACGAACACTATGGGATCAGATAGTCATAATAATCATTATAGCCTGTCATCATAGCATCAGGTTGTGGGGAGCACGTTATACTTCATGGAACAGAGCAGAACAAAGACATGAGCCAAGCAGAGAAAGAGATAGGCACACAGACAGACAGACAAGCAGACTCAGTTTGAGAAAGAGAGAGACACACACGGACAAATGGAAAGACAGACAGACTGACTCAGCTCTACTTTATCATCTAAAAAAAAGAGAAAATCTAAGCGACAACCAGATGCTATGGTGCAGTGGTTAGCCCTCTGGTAAGATGTGGGTTCGAATCCCGTAAGACTCACATGTGTTGTTTTCCGGATTTTTGCCCAGACTGAGTTTGCTTTGGGGATCATTGTGAATACTGGGACCACACAGTTGAGCTTCAACTACTTTACGGATGCGATTTTGGTAGTGTTGCTCAATTTCACCGCAGGTGTCTGAATCTCTCAGGCCCGGTTAATGCCAGGATAAATCATGACAGGAAGTGCAGAGTGCAGCCGTGTAAACTGAACCTCAAATCAGACGTACTTCCACAGCAACAGCACTGCATCATCCTCATTACCGTCAGCCATTATGCAGCAGAAGAAACTCCTCTCTGATTGGATGGCTCTGACCTCCTGGTGACCTCAGTTTCGGTTTGCCCCACACTTTCACGCCCTATGTGATGGATTGGTGTTGAAGTCTTCGTGGTCAGAATCTTTTTTTTTTTTTTTTTTTAATTATTATTCTTTTACTTCGAGGATAATGAATAGAAGCACTCATGTGCTTTTCATACTTCCAGTCCCCGTGTGCATGCAGTTTGGTCAACTTTGTCATCTGCTCTCACTAGCACACAATAGCCTACTCTTCCGAAAGGCAGCACAGGCTTTTAGCGTGAGTGCAAGACGTTGTGCGTGCATTTGCACACGGGACCTCAAGTTATAAGGACTTTCGGTGGAATGGAGTCGGCACTGATAAGCATTTTCTACCAGCCTCTTCACTCCCATCTTCATTCACTATCATTACCGCCCTCCCCCCCCCCCCCCCCCCCCCTTTTAAAAAAAAAGTTCTCTCTCTCTTTCTTTCTTCTTCCCTCTCCCTTCCCCTCTCTCTCCCTTCTCTCTCTCTCTCTTTCCCTCCCTCTCTCTTTCCCTCCCTCTCTCTCTCCCTCCCCCTCTCTCTCTCCCTCCCTCTCTCTCTCTCTCCCTCCCTCTCTCTCTCTCCCTCCCTCTCTTCTCTCCCTTCTCTCTCCCTCTTCTCTCTCCCTCTCTCTCCCTTCCTGTCCTCTCTCTCTCTCTCTCTCTCTCTCTTCTCTACTCTCTCTCTCTCTCTCTCTCTCTCTCTCTCTCTCTCTCCTTCCCCCCCCCCCTCTCTCTCTCCCTCTTCTCCCTCCCTCTCCTTTCTCTCTCTCTCACTCTCTCTCTTCCCCCCCTCTCTCTCTCTCTCTTCCCCACCCCCTCTCTCTCCCTCCCTGTCTCACCTGACGGACAGGTAGATCCTGTGTGTCTCAAAGTCCTTGTACAGCAGGTAGGTGCCCAGGTCAGTGTCCCTCAGCACGTGCTCAGCATCCGCCATGCTGAACAGCACCGGGTACGTTCTGAAGGGGGAACAAAAACAGACATCAGCACCTGTTATGCTGAACAACCCCAGGGTACTTTTTTAAGGGGAAACAAAAACATACATCAGCACCTGTTATGCTGAACAGCGCCTGGGGTATGTTCTGAAGGGGGAACAAACAATATACATCAGCACCTGCCATGCTAAACAGCACCTGGGGTATGTTCTAAAGGGGGAACAAAAAATATACATCAGCACCTGCCATGCTGAACAGCACCTGGGGTATGTTCTAAAGGGGGAACAAAAAAACATACATCAGCACCTGTTATGCTGAACAACCCCAGGGTACGTTTTTAATGGGGAACAAAAAACATACATCAGTACCTGTTATACTGAACAACCCTATGGTACGCTTTTAAGGAGGAACAAAAACATACATCAGCACCTGTTATACTAAACAGCCCCGGGGGTATGTTCTAAAGGGGGAACAAAAACAGACATCAGCACTGGTCATGCTGAGCAGTACTGGGGGTATGTTCTGAAGGGGGAACAAAATAACATACATCAGCACCTGTTATACTGAACAACCCTAGGGTACGTTTTTAAGGGGGAGCAAAAACATACATCAGCACCTGTTATACTGAACAACCCTAGGGTACGTTTTTAAGGGGGAGCAAAAAACATACATCAGTACCTGCCATGATGAACAGTACTGGGGGTATGTTCTGAAGGGGGAACAAAAACATACATTAGCACCTGTCATGTTATAAGTCATGCCATAAGTCTGGGATGGTTCCATGGGGGAGGAGGGGGGAGGGGGAGGGGGAATAGAACATAAGCAGCATTCTTTATGACAAATAAGGAAAGGTTGGTCAAGACTGGAGTAAGACAAGGATGTGTGATGTCAGCAGTTCTCTTCAATCTGGCCATTGATTGGGTGATGAGGAAGACGACAGAATACACCCCAAAAGGGATTGGCTGGAGCCTGTTCTCAACACTAGACGACCTTGACTTTGCAGATGACCTGGCGCTGCTGTCCCACACACACCAACATATCCAGGAGAAGACCAGCAGACTCCAAACATTCGGACAGCAAGTGGGGCTTCGTATTAGCACCAAGAAAACAGAGACAATGTCGCTCAATGTGAACACACCAGCCCCTGTGAAAGTGAATGGAACTGACCTGCGCCAGACAGACAAGTTCACATACCTTGGCAGCAGCATCACACCAGAGGGCGGCACAAAAGAAGATATCCACAACAGACTGGGTAAGGCCAGGAGTGTGTTTAAGGAGATGAACAATATCTGGAGATCAACTCAGTACAGCACCAACACCAAGCTGAAGCTATACCAGAGCTGTGTTGTGTCTACGCTCCTGTACGGTTCTGAGTGCTGGAGGATGACGGAAGTGGATCTTACCAAACTTCGATCCTTCCACACCATATGCCTGCGAAGAATTCTCCGGATCTTTTGGCCAGAGAAGATCTCCAATGAAGACCTACTACGGAGATGCAGGAAAAAAGACATGGGAACCATCATCACCAGACGACGGTGGGAGTGGATTGGGCACATCCTCCGAAGAGACCCACAGTCAATCACAAGAACAGCATTGCACTGGACCCCAGAAGGAAGGAGAAAGAAAGGAAGACCAAAAGCAATGTGGAGAAGAACTGTAGAAAGTGAGACGAAAGCCATGCAGCACTCTTGGGGATCAGTGACTAGGTTGGCCCAGAATAGGCAGGAGTGGAAGCGCTTTGTTGCTGCCCTACACACCGCTGGGTGTAATGGCTAATGATGATGATGATGGTCCTAAAAGTCACACACACACACACACACACACACACACACACACACACACACACACACGGGATAGCCTAGTGGTTAGAAAAATTGCGCTCGCAATCTGACCACCCGGATTCAATTCCGTTCAAGGGGATATTTTCCCCTGGAGTTAACATCAGTGCAGACTCCACTCTCCCCAAAAGTCCTTCGGATGAGACTGTAAACCGAGGTGCCGTGTGCGAACGCACGCAGAACATCTTGCGCACACGTGAAATCCTGTTCCGCTTTTCGTAAGAGTAGGCCATTGTGTGCCGGTGGGAACAGATGACAGGATTTACACAACCGTATACACACATGGACTGGATGTAAAAAAAAAAGCACACAAGTGCTTATTCCATTATCCCCGATATATATATTCAAACACACACACACACACACACACACACACACACACACACACACACACACACACACACACACACACACACACGCACGCACGCACACACACACGCACACACACACACACCACACACACACACACGCACACACACATTATCAAACATAAACCACACACAAAAAACGGGAGATGTTTTCTCATGGGTAACAAAGCACACCTTAGAACCTGTCAGGATATCTAGCCTGGAGTATGCTCCACCAGGTGAAGAAAGCACATTCATTTCAGTAATTGTCACGATAAATAGCCCCCGGGGCGTTTTCTGTCTGGGGGGTAAGAAAACATACCTTAGCACCTGTCATTCTAGAACAGTCCAGGGTGTGTTCTGCTGGGAGAACAAAATAATCTATTAGCACCTGCTATTTAAAAAATTTTAAAAGGCTTGGGATATGGGTTCCCATGGAAACAAACCACACACTCCTACCTGCCATGATTAACTGCTCCCGTGGCATGTTTGTTTTGGGAGAACAAAACATAATATAGAAAGTGTCATGATAAAATTGCCTGGGTATGTTCTGGGGGGGGGGGGGGGGTAGGGGTAGGGGAGGAGTAGAGGAGATGTATTAGTCCCTGTTAAGAAAAATACTTCAGGGTATACTCTGATGGGGGAACAAAACACACTTGGCACCTGCCATGACACACAACCCCAGATGAAGTATCTACTGAAAGGTGAAAAAAACGATCCAACACAGCAATGGTCTCTTTAAACAACAGAAAATAGTTTCCAAGGATCTGGGGGGGGGGGGGGGGGGGACAAAAGAGGTGGGGGAGGGGGTGGCAAAATGCACAGAGGGAAAAGGAGGGTGGGGGAGGGGGTGGCAAAATGCACAGAGTGCTTGCCATAATAAAAAAATTTAAAAGCCCGGGATATGTTCTGCTGGGGTAACAAAACGTGTGATACTTTGTGATGATGGACAAGGAAGGGTATGTTCTGATGGAGGAGCAAAACTGACGTGGCACCTATAATGCTGGACAGAGCCTGGGGTGGGGGTGGGGGCATGTTTCTTAAGGAGGGGTAGCAACAAACGCAGGTAGCACCTGTACATGATAAACAACCCGGGCTATAATCTGACGTTTCAACAAAACAGGGAGGGCATCTATAATGATGAACATCCAGGGATCGTGTGTTCTGGCAGGGCAACTAACTATGCATGTTCAACCCTCTGATACTGGACAGCCTGGGGGCTGCCACACTTCCACGAAGGAACAAAACAAACCCAACTCCTGCCACGATAAAACGAAAAGGATAACTATGACTTGGAGAGAGGACAACACATTTACAGCATTTGTGTAATGATGAATAGCTGGGGGCAGGTGTCTGACAAGAGGGAACAAAATACGCACTGCACCTTTAATGCTGAATACTCCCAGAACATAGTCTAGTGGATGGGGCGAAATAAACACCCATTCCCTATAATGACGAAAAAAGTAACAGTGTACATTTTGGGAAGTCGAAGACAAATAGGTCTACATTTAGAGTTATGATGAAGACTGTTAGGTGTTCGAGTTGTTTTGGAGATAAAAGACACATAGAGCCGTACTGTGCTAAGTCAACCTGTGTGTTTTCTAAAGCGAGGGGGGAGAGGAGGGTGTGTGTGACAAAACATGGCACTTTGTCTTAGTTAAGGACTTGGTAGATGATTTGATAGAGGGTGGGGGAGGGGGGAGAGAATAAATCGGAAAAGAAAAAAAAACAACTTTAAAACTCTAGACACATTAGATACAAGAACTCACGCATGCGTGCGCACACACGCGCGCAAGATCTAAACACAAAAATCATTCTAATGAGCGAACAAAACCTGCAAATCATTCTAATGGAAAACAAAACACACAAATCATTCTTGTGGAAGAATAAAACACACAAATCATTCTATCGGAAAAACAAAACACACAAATCATTCTATCGGAAAAACAAAACACACAAATCATTCTTGTGGAAAAAACAAAACAACAAATCATTCAAGTGGGCACGCGCGTGCTAATATCACTGAGTGTGAAAAGACATTAAATTGAAGAACACACGCAAGCACGCACGCACGCACGCACGCACGCACACACACACACACACGCGCGCGCGCGCGACACACACACACACACACACACACACACACACACACACACACACACACACACAACGACAGAACTTGATAAAGACGGAGAAGAAGATGGTGGTGAGGAAGAAGAAGAAGAAGAAGATGATGGTGGTGGTAGTGATGATGATGATGATGATGATGATGATGATGATGATGATGGAGGAGGAGGAGGAGGAACAAGAACAAGTACAAGAACAAACAAAAACAAAAGCAACAAAAACAACAAAGAAAGTACAATCGATAACTACAACGCTGCAGTCTACCCTTTTCTTTCTTTTTTTTTTTCTTTTTTTTTTATAAACTAACAGACCTATCACTAACATTTATCTCCCAAACTCAGTACTATCCTCACACGCAGAATAAAAAGATGACTTTTCTTTGTAGAAACTGGATACAAAAACAACAAAAAACTAAACCGTCTGGCATCAGGCGATAAAACCTTATCTTTGGGACGTGGCGGGCAATAATAATAACAATAATCAGCGATGCCTCTGTTGTCAAGCCCAGACACTACGCACAACAACAGATGTTGGTTCGGGATGGGATCCGCACAGCTGTGCGCTGCGGACCTTAGTGTATTTTTTTGCACTGAGGAGAGTGTTAGCTCATTACGCTGCTTTTATGCTGCACTTCACAGCCAGTCAAGTATGCTGTGTTGTTTTTTTCCCCCATGCTGCCCAGACAGGAATTCGCACTAGTCTTGCCAGTGACTGACTCCGTGTGTTTTTGACATGAAAATGTCGTCGTCGTGGTGGATGATGATGATGATGATGATGATGATGATGATGATGATGATGATGATAAAGATGATGATCATGATGGTGGTGGTGATGGTGATGATGATGATGCTGCTGCTGATGATGATGATAGTGGTGGTGACGACGACGACGACGACGATGATGATGATGATGATGATGATGATGATGATGATAACCTCCTATATAATATGGAAGAAGAAAAGTAAAGCGCGACTGTGAAATCTGGAAAGAGCAGTCCATTTTCTGTTCTTATTTCTAGTCGTGGTAGGGGTGTGTTTTGTTGTTGAAGTAGATGATGTTATTTTTTGGCGCCATCTTTGTCGATACTGTTGTTGCTGTGGCCGATGTGAAATTGTCTCCGTCATCGTTATTCATTGTCCGTGAAAAGATTCTTTCAGGTCTACACGAAACTGAAAAAGTGTATGTTCTGTATAGGTATCATGTCCTAGGCACAGTCTCTTCACACACATCACTATGTTGGCTTTGGATGTGTATTTGTACAAGAAAAGAAGAAGAAGAAGAAGAAGAAGAAGAAGAAGAAGAAGAAGAAGAAGAAGAAGAAGAAGAAGAAGACGAAGAGGAGGAGGAGAAGGAGGAGGAGGAGGAGGAGGAACAAGAACAAGAACAAA
>CM054148.1:7355737-7373237 GCA_028751875.1 Rapana venosa
TCAAAACCCTGTACATCACTCATTACAGCACACAAGAAAACACACTGAGGCAATGTTTGAAAACGTGTCATCTGAAGCTGTTCCTGCTGTTGCTCAATATTGTTGTTATTGGCTGGCTGGTTGATTGGTTGATTGATTGGCTGGTTAGTTGGCTGGACGGGTGAGTGGTTGGGTTCAGGTTGTTAGGTTTGTTGGCTATTGCTTGCTTGCTTGCTTGGTTTTATGGATATAAATCTCAGTTTTGATACACACACCCCATAAACACCACTGCAACCAAAACAAAAACAACAAAACACCATCCCCGCCGAAGAAAATGTGACAGTTATATATATATATATATATATATATACATCTCACACTTTAGCGCCACGGTATTATGCAGTCAAGCAACAACAACAAAAAACCCAAAGAAACCAAAACAGATAACGCAACAAGCCTTGTTTAGTGATAACAGTCAGCACTGCACACAAATGCTGCAAACCTAGAAAGAAAAAAACCAAACAAACTGGAACACTCCAGATCTAGTAGGACTCTATATATATATGTATGTACGTATGTATATAGACCAGAGGCTTACTTTTGCTTCTTCACTGGCAAATTCTGCTGACAACAATATTTCTTTTCTTTTGGTTTTTTTTTTTTTTTTTGATTGTTGTTGGGAAGGGGGGGAGGGGGGGGGGGTTGTTGGGCTTTTTTTTTTAAGCCAAGCAAGAGATCAAATGACATTATTTATACATCCTTCTTCCGGTTTGAGTTAAAATCTGCTCCCTCCGCCCCCCCCCCCCCGCCCCCCGCCCCCCCACCATCCAACACCACCACCGTCATGTACCCTTTCCTGTTCTGCCCCCCCCCCCCCCCCCCCCCTCCATCTCCTCTCCTTGTCCCTTCTGTTTGAGCAATGAATGTGGTGTGTTATCTGTATTTGTTTACATGAAAAAGCCATTTCCATATGTGTGAAACAGCTGAATATGTATGTGTATACCCATCGGCAGTGTTCTGATTCAATGCTTCAACGTTTGGGGTTTTTTTGCGTGTGGCTGATATGCCAAAAATAAAAACGGAGTATATTCATTGTTTGAACTGTGCGTATTTATTGCCAGCAGCACTCGCCTGGAACATGCACGTACGCACGCGCACGCAAACACACACAACACACATACACACACATACTCACACACACAAACACACAAACACACATACACACCACACTCACACACACAAAACACACCAACACCCTCACCCACACACACGCACACACCCACACCCACACATACACACACAACACACACACACACATCCAACACACACACACACACAACACACACACACACACACACTCACACACACACACCACACACACCACACACACACACACACACTCACACACTTACACACACACCACTCACTTACACACACACTCACAACACACACACACACCACTCATACACACACACTCACACACACACACACACCACAACACACACACACCACACACACACACACACACACACACACACACACACACTGTCCAGTTACAGGATAGGCTACAAATGCTGTGTAATGTATTGAAGTTTGGCAGTTTCCGAAAAAACATGGCGTCTGAGCTGTTTAAAAAACCCAAAGTAAACTGACTGAAATGAGCGCTTTATGCTATAACAGCATACAAAAAAAAACTCTTTAAAAATCTAATTGAAGTGGACGCTTTACATTAAAACAGAGTAATTAAATAAAACAGAAAATAAATTTTAAAAGAACACCCACCAATCATTAAACGGAACACATCTCATGTCATATTCTAGCCACCTTTTCCTCTACTAATAAATTGTAAATTCATTCAAGCAGAGCAGGACCACGGCTTGTTAGCATTAATTTGTGTGTTTAGTAGTCGTCATAATCACTCCGCGACTTTCCAAAAGAGCTGCAACCAGAAGACCAAGACACACCAAAAAACAAAACACAAAAAAAACCAGGAAGTGACCTGAGAGTATCGGGCCCTGCCGAGAGGAAAATGTCTGACAGTTGACTGCAGTCGTCGTCTTCATCCATGACGGGACTGAAGATAAGAGCGTACAGAAAAAAAAATGTACATAGACAAAAATGTGTATAGAAAATGGAAGCACAACATTTTGTATAGGACATAGAACATGTTACTTGTAGGCATGTTAAAGTTCGAAAACAGTGATAAGTGTCCATGAGTCAGCCATATCAATAGGAATGTTTTGTTTGTTTGCTGGTTGTGTGGTTTTTTTTAAAGAGTAATAGAAATCAAATCTCTCTCTCTCTCTCTCTCTCTCTCTCTCTCTCTCTCTCTCTCTCTCTCTCTCTCTCACTCACACACACACACACACACACACACACACACATACACACACATGAGTGCTTATTCATTATTGTGGAAAAAAAAGAATGTTCTCTCTCTCTCTCTCTCTCTCTCTCTCTCTCTCACAACACACACACACACACATGAGTGCTTATTCATTATTGTTGAAATAAAAGAATTTACTCACACACACACACACACATACACACACACACACACACACACACACACACACACAATCTATTCAAGATCTTTCTGAACATGGTAGTTCACTTACCTGTCCACTGCATCCATTATAACACCATGAACTTCAAAGAACAGATATAGATATCAGTGTACCAGCTTCAAAGGAAACCGACGCCAACAGAGATATACACTGATTTACATTATGAGCACATAGGCGTATATTTCAGCTCTTAACAAGCATTCAAATACCCGCGTACATTCATCGTTATTATGTCTGTTGTGAAAACTTTTGTGGACAAAAATCGACCAGCTCAAAAGTTGCTGGACATTTCTAATGGTCATCTTGATGGTCAAAAGTGATTTTTCTGGCCCAAGGGGCTTGACCATAGATCTGATTCTATGATCAACTAGTGGGGTTATGGTGGATGGACTTGTGGGCTTTGTTGTATAGACTATGATGTCAGAGTCTTTTTGGTGTTTAGTCTATCTGCTAATCTAATCTAATTGGTGGATCGGTGGTCTAGAGGTAACGCGTCTGTCTAGAAAGCGAAAAGTCCGGGTCTGAAGTGTGCGGCGGTTCGTACCCCGTTTGGACCGGAAATTTTTCCCCCATCCATTAGACCATGAGTGGTGGTCTGGGCGCTAGTCTTTCGGATGAGACGATAAACCGAGGTCCCGTGTGTTACACGTAATTATTTAGCGCACGTAAAAAACCCCACGGCAACAAGAGAGTTGTCCCTGGCAAAATTCTTAGAAAAAAGCCACTCTGATAGGGAAACAAATACAGCTGCAGAAAAAAAAAAAAAAAGGGTGAAAGGGTGGCGCAGCGCTAAGTGGCGACGCGTTCTCCCGCTCTCCCCGGGGAGAGCAGCCCGAATTTCACGGAGAGAAATCTGCCGTGACTTAAAGTGGTATGAAATAAAATCTGAGCGCTTTGATTTGTTGCTTTACAAGATTCAGCGCTATATAAATTCCATACATTATTATTATTATTATTATTATTTAATCTTTCATTTTTGATATGTGTGTGTGTGTGTGTGTGTGTGTGTGTGTGTGCGTGCGTGCGTGCGTGCGTGTGTGTGTGTGTGTGTATGTGTGTGTGTGTGTGTGTGTGTATGTGTGTGTGTGTGTGAGTGTGTGTGTGAGTAAAAGAGAAAGGGGGGGGGGGTGAAATATAAAAAAGGTAAGGAGGAAGAGAGGTAACAGACAGACAGACAGACATACATAAAGAGAGACAGACAGACAGACAGAGACGGGGTAAAATATTAAAAAGGTAAGGAGGAAGAGAGGTAACAGACAGACAGACAGACAGACAGACAGAGACGGGGTAAAATATGAAAACGGTAAGGAGGAAGAGAGGTAGAAGCATTAACAGACAGACAGACAGACAGACAGACAGACAGACAGAGAAATGGGGTGAAATATGAAAAAGGAAAGAAGGAAGAGAGGTAGAGGCATTAACACAGAGACAGAGAGATTTATTTTTATTTTATTCTTTTATTTCGAGGATAATGGAATAAGCACTCATGTGTTGCTTTTTTTCCCATCTAGTCCCTGCGTGTATGCAGTTTTGTACATTTTGTCATCCGTTCCCACCGGCACACAATGGCCAATGAGAGAGAGGGTGAGAGAGAGAGAGAGAGAGAGAGAAGAGAGAAGAGAGAGAGAGAAGAGAGAGAGAGAGAGAGAGACAGGCAGACAGACAGACAGACAGACAGACAGACAGCCGCGGACAGAACAAAGGAGACAGAAATACACAGAGCTTGTCAAAAATAACCAGGGACCTCTGATGACGGGGGAAACCAAACATTTTCAATCTGGTTACACACAAAGAGAAAGACAAACACAACACACAAACAAACTGAATATTATGAACAAAATACACATCAACTAATCACAAGATACCGACCGTTATGAGACCACTACATTCCTTAACTTAAAATGCCTGGTACCAACATACGGAGAAATTGAGTCCAACATCCCTTTTTTGTTTCCCAACGTGTATAAAGGGTAAAGGTAAAGGAGTCCCATAACCTATAAGGTCGTAGGGGAGCGAGGCTTCAGAGACCTCACTTCTCTAGGGCCAGCATATTGAGGGCGGCGCTCATCTCCTCTCCCTCGCTGCTTTACCTTCCCTGACCCTAAAGAGGCAGGTACCCCTTTACAGCTGGGTGAACTGTGGAACTGTACTGAAGCCAAGGCGCGCAAACGGTCACCCATCCAACTGGTAACCACGCTCGACGCTGCTTAACTTGGCTGGGGGAAAGCGAGTGCTCCGACCACTGAGCTATCCCGTCCCCTATCCCGTAACGTGTATAGAGAGATAGAAAAAAGGAAAACAGGCAGACAGACAGACAACAGACAGACAGATAGACATACAGATAGACAGACAGACAGACAGGCAGATCAGAGACACGCGCACAGACATACAGACACATAGGAATGAGGGTCACCACTCAGGAAAGACAGGTGAAAATGACTGGAATTAATCAGACATGGCGACTGACTCATCTCTCGTTAATTCTACCGGTTATTTGTTACGGGGATAATGATTCATGGCAATTGTGGAGTAACATCCCCCCCCCCCCTCTCCCTACTCTCGAAACTCCAACACATACTCGCAAGCAAACAAACAAGCAAGCAAGTAAACAAGCAAGCGCGTGCGCGCACACACACACTCTCACACACATACACACACCTCTCTCTCTCACGCACACACACGCATGTCTCACACACACATCACACATCTCTCACACACACACACACACACACACACACACACCTCTCTCTCTCTCTCTCTCTCTCTCTCTCTCACACACACACACACACAACACACACACACACACACACACACATACACACACATACACACACACGCACACACGGGCGCGCGCGCGCACGCACGCACGCATTATATCAAGAAAGTCAGTCTTACACGCAAAGCGAGTGCTGATTACAGGCTGATTACCGCAGAAAAAAAAATCATCGGGTAAAAACCAGCAACTTGTTCCTGTGTGCTCAGGTCACAAGGTCTCTCTACTGATTCTTCTTCGTCGAACGCTCAGACAGCAACTAGCGTTGTCCGTCATATGAGAGAAAATGCCTGACTGCGTTAAGTCATGCGCCTGACAAGTCAGGCCCAGTACATCGACTTCGGCATGGGAGAGAACTGGTATCTTTCAAGTCTTTCTGGGGGGAAAAAAGGCAGGAGAATGGACCAAGAGGCAGAAAATAGACAAGGAGGAGGTGACAGGGAGAAAAGGAACAAGGCAGAAACAAAGAGAAGAATAGATAAGTGGGAATTCCTAGCACCAAATTTCCAGAAGTTGAGGATGCTATTTATACTTACAGCCCCCCCCCCCCCCCCCCGCATCCAAAGGGGGTGGGGGTAGGGGCTTTACTGATTACAACAGCATTAATGTTTAATGCGTATAATCAAATTTCTCATGCAGCTGTTATGAATTTTGGGGAGAGGAGGAGGAAGAGAAAGAAGAGGGAAAAGGAGATGGATGGAATTTTAGACAACTTTTTCCTTCCATTTTTGTTTCAGCTACTGACAATGGAGCCGTGATAAATTTGAAGAAGAATTCCCATTTACATTGTGCATACATGTGTGTATGTCCGTATAATTATGTGAATGTGTTAGTTCATATGAAAAATTCACATTCCAAGGGTGGGTGGGTTTTTTTTTCGTGTTTTCTTGCTTGATTTTGTATCTGGGGTTGAATTTCAGTGGGGAGGGAGGGAGGTACCACAACTTGTCTATCATGACGATATAAACATACTGTAGCTATTGTCTAATATCACTTCTGTGAACAGACATTAAACTGAAGATCACAGGTAACTTTTTTGATAGCCTTAGATATTCCCTTCATCATCACAACATTACGCTATTATTGTTCGGTTGTTGTTGTTGTTGTTGTTGTTGTTGTTGTTGTTGTTTTGTATGGCACAGCACTCAGCTGAAGGGGAGGTGGAAAAGTCGGGCGTGGATGAAGGGAGGAGGAGGAGGGGGCGGGAGGACGGAGGGGGGACGGGACAGCCTGGTGGTCACAGTGATGTATTCGTGATCTGCTGACCCGGGTTCGATTCTCGTTCAAGAGGATTTTTCCTCTGGAGTTAACATCAGTGCCGAATCCACGCTCCCCAAAAGTCCTTCGGATGAGACTATAAACCGAGGCCCCGTGCGCGAACGTATGTAGAACATCTTGCGCACACATTAATAAAACCCGTTCCACTTTTCGGAGGAGTAGGCCATTGTGTGCCTGTGGGGAACGGATGACAAATTTGACAAAACTGCATACACACAGGGACTGAATGGAAAAAATAAAGGACATGGTTGCTTATTCCATTATCCTCGAAATAAGAAAATAAAATAATAAAATTTTTAAAATGTACCAAGCGAAGCGTGACGATCATTGATTTCCCGAAGGGGGATAACTAGAGCTGTGGACCACCTCATTGCAAGAGCACTCGAGCCCTGCCCGCCGTTTCTCTAACCACTGACGTCAGCATTAATTCTAGAGGCTTAGTTCATTCGTTCGTTCGTTCGTTCTGTTCTATTTGGTTTCAGTTCCATTTCAGTTGAGCTTGTGTTGTCTGTTGGGTTTTTTTTTAATCTTACGTTATTTTCTTTTGTTTTTTTTGTCTCTTATTCTGTCTTTTATGGATTTGATTTGGGTTTTGTTTATAATCGGTTCCGGTCATCTTGTTGTATTATATATTATGTTTTATCTTGAGACATTTTGTTTCGTTGAGTTTTAGTTCATTTCTCTATAAATATTACTTTATTGCATATTTTAGCATCTAAATTTCTTCTCCTCCTTACACTCACGTGCGCGCGCTCGCACAACACACACACACACACACACACACACACACACACACACACACACACACACACACACACACAAAACTACATATACGTACGTATATTATACACACACAACTACACACACACATACACTCACACACACACGAAAACACACACACACACACACACACACACACACACACACACACAACTACACACACACACAAACTACACACACACACACAAAACTACACACACACACACAAACTACACACACACACACACCACACACACACACACACACACACACAGACACTCCTCTCTCTCTCTCTCTCTCTCTCTCACACACACACACACACACACACACACACACACACACACACACACACACACACACATTCCCCATCTCCATATAAAAAAAAATCCTGTGCTTCAAAAAGTGAAAGGCCTATTGAACCAAAATGGGACAGCATTGATTTCAAAGTCCAGATCAGGGAACGGGACAGCGGACACACAGCCTCCTCCTCCTCCTCCCCCTCCTCCTCCTCCTCTGGCCATCATCGATTTAGCATCACACACACACGGTGACGGGCATGAAAGTGGAAGGCTTTCAGCCCTCCAAGCCTGTCTATCTTCAAACACAACAACAGCCTTAGGACTCTCTAAAGGGGCTGACACACAAATCCCCCCCGACTGTACGGCCAAAACAGTCAGAGCAGAACAGATCGCAATCAGATCGACTGCTACAGTAAACGTTCGTCTTAAACGGCTTGTGGTGTCAGGTTCAACCTGGTAGTTGGGAATATGTTGCGTTCTGCTGTAATCGAAATGGGGTACTACAGGCGACTTCTAAGAGTCAAATGATCAGACAGGGGAACAAATGAAAGAATTATTGATAAACACGCAGTGCCAAGACAAATGTTGGCCGAAACTGATAAGCGCAGACTGAGATATGTTGGTCATGCAAACAGAAACACACAGAGAAATCTGATGACAACAGTTTTCCAAGGTAAGGTTGAGGGCAGAAGGAAAAAGAGGCAGACCACCAACATCCTAGACTGCCAACATCAGTGAGATCAGTGGTCTGGGAGGAGGGCTACAGGAGATGGTAGAACTCAGCACAGGGTCACAGAGAGACATGGCAAACCCTGGTGGTATTGCGAGGAGCTTCTACTGACAACAGCAGCGATGGAGACAGCTGACCAATCTCAAAGGGATAACTGGCATCCTCCACCCAATCGACTCTCAGCTTGAAATTTATGCTCATGCTACACACGAAAGCGGGTGTACTTATGATTGGAACTCCGCAGCGATCTTCATCTTACACAGTTTTCGAACAATTCGTGTGACAGTTGGTCCCTTTCGTACTGACAGGTCCAAACAATCATGTTCAAACCACTAAGCTTTAAATACACACAGGATCCTTACGGTTCTCACAGTCTGTCCGAGTCTCAAGGTCGGAAAGGATCGTGTGTCGCTAGCTTAAGCCCATGCTAGCTAGTCATGGTGACAGGCCGGGAGGGAAGATGTAGGGATGTAAGGGATTCACAGCTAGGTGGTAGACAGGTGATAGTCCATCCACCCACTTTAGGGAGGCAGATGGCTGGGTTTTCAGCAACATATCACGTTTACATAGCTGAGCACATTATTGAATCATGCAAGATAGCACATACACACATTCACCACGTTTACATAGTTGAGCACATGTACTGAACCATGCAAGATAGCACGCACACACATTCACATACCACGTTTACATAGTTGAGCACATGTACTGAATCATGCAAGATAGCACATACACACATTCACATACCACGTTTACATAGTTGAGCACATGTATTGAATCATGCAAGATAGCACGCACACACATTCACATACCTATATTCAGGTATGCTAGCTTCTGCATTGTACTGAGTAATATTTTAAATCACGGTAAATTTCTTTGCGTGAAATCTGTGATGCTCTTCCCCGGGAGAGCATGTCGCCACAAGAGCAGCACCTCCCATTTGTGTTTCTGTCTGCTTTTGTATTTGCTACCTTAACCTACCCGAGAGACTTTTTTTCACAGAGTTTTGCTGAGGCTATGTCTCCAGTTGCTGTGGGTTCTTTCGCATGCGCTAAAAGCGTGTTTCGCAGGGGACTACACTTTCTCGTTTCATTGAAAAAACTTCCACACATAGTCTAGTGGATGAAGGTGAAAGTTCGGGTTTAGACAGGGACTCAACCCGCGACCTAAAGCAAAAAAAGGCCAGAAAGGCCATAATTATACTACAGGCAAATAACGCTGCAGAACAGACACCATGCCCCTCTGTAGTGCGTAAGTACTTAAAAACGTAGCGCTCACCCAGTATAAAACAGCACAGACCAAATGTCACAGACGGCAACAGCAAAAAAAAAAAACCTACCAAAAAACCAACATCAGGGTAATGGCTTGCTCAAGAAACAAGCAAACAGACGCGTAAATGCTCCTCCCCCCCCCCCCCCCTCCCCCACCTCCTCTCCAGCTTTCCACTAAAAATAAAAGCCAAAAAATGATCCCAGGAAGAAAAGAAACGAGGCAGATACAAAAATGTATAGCTCCCCCCCCCCCCCTCCACCCCCAAAAAAGGAGGAAATTCTGGCACAAAAATTTCCAGCGGGGGAGTATACTATCTATACTGAAAGACCCCACCAAATCCCTACAGGAGGGTTAAAGCAGAAAACGAAAAGCAGTCCAAGACAGAAAAGAACGTTTAATCTATGGACAGACACAGCTAAGTCACTCTATACCGAAGATGGACAACACGAAATAAAAAGATACGGAGAGTAAGTCCTTTAGTGCAGTAAGAATGACAGCACAGGGGAACTAGTTTATTCAGCGTAGGCAGCAAAAGAGTCAGCCAGTCTATCACAAAAAGCATCATTCTCAATACCCGAAATATAGTACAATGCCTTGTGAACAGATACACTTCAGCCAATTTTCCAGTCTGAGATACTGGAAATGAAGGCACGTCTGAACAAAACTCCATTTTGAAGACACAGAAATGATCAAATATACACCAGACATGCTTTTTTTCTTTTTGGAAGATCAAGAATTGAAGCCTCTGAAGACCAGTTTCGGCAGCCATTTTCGAAACCAAAATCCTGTTCAAAAGGGGCTGGTTTAATGGGTGGCCATTGTTAGGTATTGATCACCCAGAAATCACAGTTGTAAAACGAGAAGACAGACGGCAAAACAACAGACACTTTCATAAAATGGCAGCTTAAACTGTGAAATAACCAATACTGTAAGAGGAAGAAGAAGAAGAAGAAGAAGAAGAAGAAGAAGAAGAAGAAGAAGAAGAAGAAGGTGATGATGATGATGATGATGATGATGATGATGATGATGATGATGATGATGATGATGATGATGATGATGATGATGAAGAAGAAGAAGAAGAAAAAGAAGAAGGAGGAGGAGGAGGAGGAGGAGGAGGAGGAGGAATGTAAATGAAAGGACAACCACATTGAAAAAGCACTGAAAACCACAGCGAACAACGACTATCGATCATATGTTGTTGTTGTGCTTTCCCAGCTTTACACCCTGGGGGTTACCCACAACATGCCACACTCTGACTCACTCATCCCACCTGGGAATCACTGTGAGATAGGAAGTACACACCGGATGAGAAGTTTGCGTGTATGACTCTGTTCAAGTACCTCGCCACATAGGCGGCCATACTCCGACTTCAGAGGATTTTTTCTTCCTATAAAGGAGAGTGCAGGTTGCTATGTTAAGAGCTTGTCATGACTGAAGGCAATATCAACACAACATTTTACAACATAACAACATTTTAGGGCAGGCCTTGGCAATTAGCTGACATCAATAAATGACAAAGCTTTTAGCCTGGGCCAGTATCGATCATATGAAATGGTGACCCGCAAAGTGAAATGGCAACAAAAAGTTTAAACAGCACTCCACACGAAAAACGTTAACCAAATCTTTAAAATCATTACCCATCCTGTACAGCTATAACCCACTTTGCCAAATGAACAACTTCAGCAGGAAAAACCATCCATGTAAGATGTCGTTCTTCATTGTAAACTGATTGGTTTTGTCACAAAAAGGCAATCCACACGTAAAACAATTTTTGAAATCGAAATGACACTACATGTTCTTCACCAAAAAAATTAGCCCATATTATAAAACAGCACCTTACAGTGTGTAAAATAACCCATCGCACAAACTAAACGCGCACTCTATAAAATGACAGCCCATACGTTACTTGCAAGATAACACAATCCGTTATATAAAATGATAACCGACAGTGTAAAATAACCCTTAGTGTAAAATGACCACCCCTGTTGTAACACGGCAGCCTGAGCAATGAAATGACAATCTAGACTACTCTGTAAATTGGCATCCCATTGTGGAAAATGACCACACCACATTCATGGTAAAAAAAAAATCCATACTTTTTAAATATGACAACCTGGATCGTAAAACGACAACCTCGACCTATTGTTTCATTTCATAAATATCTTTCCCTGCCTTCAATGGCCAAAATTCCCATCACCCTGCCTAAGTGTATAACCTGTGTGTGTGTGTGTGTGTGTGTGTGTGTGTGTGTGTGTGTTGTGTGTGTGTGTGTGTGTGTGTGTGTGTGTGTGTGTGTGTGTTTGAAATTGTTAAAAATCATTGTTGGCTGCATGGGTAGGAATGGGTCGAATGCAAGCGCTTTGATTTGGTTTTACAAAATATACTGCTATACAAATTCCATTTATTATTACTATCGTTAAAATAACATCTCAACTGTAAAATGACAATCTTAACTGTAAAATGACATCCTTAACTATGACATCCTTAACTGTAAAATTACAACCTTGACTGTAAAACGACATCCTTGACTGTAAAATGACGACCTTAACTGTAAAATGATAACCTTGACTGTAAAATGACATCCTTAACTATAAAATGACATCCTTAACTGTAAAATTACAACCTTGACTGTAAAACGACATCCTTAACTGTAAAATTACAACCTTGACTGTAAAACGACATCCTTAACTGTAAAATTACAACCTTGACTGTAAAACGATAACCTTGACGGCAAAATGACAAACCATACTGAAAAAATGACACCCCAAATTTTACAAAAAGCCACCCATATTGTAAAGTGGCAACCTATACTAGACAATGATGACTGATAGTGTAAAATGACGATGTGTACTGTAAAATGACAACCTGTACTGTAAAATGAGACAAAACTGCTGTGCAAAATGACAACCCCTACCTACAATACAATTCGTACTTTTGCATGACAACCCAGACTGTGAAGTGACAACCGTTACTGTAAAGTGACAACCGTTACTGTAAAGTGACAACCTTTATTGTGAATTGACAATCCTGACTGGAAAACAACGACCTGTGGTGTAAAAATGACAACTCATTTTGTAAAATGGCAACAAGAATGGAAAGTGATGACGATCACTGTCAAATAGCAGGTAATACACTACAATATGAACTTCAGACTGTAAAAATATAGTAGAAAACCCAGACTATAAAATGATAACTAAGACTGTAAAATGATAACTCATTCTGTAAAATTGCAACAAGAATGGAAAGTGATGACGACCGCTGTCAAATAGCAGGTAATACAATACAATATGAACATTCAGACTGTAAAAATATAGTAGAAAACCCAGACTATAAAATGATAACTAAGACTGTCAAATGATAGCTAAGACTGTAAAATGATAACTCAGACTGTAAAACGATAACTCAGACTATAAAATGATAACTCAGACTGTCAAATGATAACTCAAACAGTAAAATGACAAACCAAACTGTAGAATAATGACCTTCACTGTAAAATAGCAACCCACACCGTAATAAGATAGCTCAATCGGGATAATGACGAATAATACTGTAAAATAAAAGAATCTCGTACTGTCAAAATGACTGACTACCCATAGTGTAAAAATGATAACTCACTGTGAAAAATAGTAACCCTTGTGTGTTTGTTTTTTTTAAAGAACTTTATAGGACAATTCATACTGTAAAGTGACACCCTTTACTGTAAAAATTACGATCAATTATGAAAATATCAACCCACTTTGAAAAATTATAATGTACAGTGTAAAATTAGTATCCTTACTGTGGTAGGGGAACTGGATAGGAACTCATCTGTAAACGGTTAAACCCGTTCTGCAAATTCACATAAAATAATAAACTATTCTTTTAAGAACAACCCATACAGTGAAATGGGAGGCACCGTGGTCGAGTGGTTTAGGCGGTCAATTCGTGATCCAGAGGTCGCGGGTTCGATCCCCGCTCGGCTCGGTGTTGTGTCCTTGGGAAAGACACTTTACTCCTATTTTCCTCACTCCACCCAGGTGTACAAGTGGGTACCAGCTCTGCTGGGGAAGTATCTGGCGACAGACTAGCGTCCTGTCACAGGGGTGGTGAAAAACCATCAGTTCGCTTAACGCTACAGAAACCGGGATAAGCTCCGGCTCTATGGGCCTTTTGGCTCGAAAGAACATACTACTATACATACAGTGAAATAACATCCTGTGCCGTAAACCAGAACCCATAGCAAATTTATATAAAAATAATAATAAGAGAGAGATAGATAGGGAGACAAACAGAGAGAGAGAGAGAGAGAGAGAGAGAGAGAGAGAGAGAGAGAGAGAGAGAGAGAGAGAGAGAGAGAGAGAGAGCTATGAATGGAAGGTAGAGTCATCATGACAGCGCAGACTGCGGCCTTGTGGAGTAGGGCAGTTTTATGGTAACATTATTCAGCTATCACACTACACTACACTACACTACACGACATCCTTGCTGACTGTGTTTTAGTGCCACCCTGAGAAAACAACCCACGCTGTAAAGCACCCACCCAAACCTTAATGTTTACCTTAAAACAAACAATACTCATGCAATCAAACAGTAACAATCGACCCCCAGGCTCTCAGGAAATAGCCACCCGAACATTAACGTGACAAACAAACCAATCTGTAAAGCAGACAACATCCTGCTCCCTTTTGAATGATTGTTTTCACCTCAACCCTGTCCTTTCCATTCCTTGCAGGGAAGGTGAAGACAACATAACAAACAAACAAACAAAACAAAACATCAACAACAACAAATCAAACAAACAAATAAAACACACACACACACACACACACACACACACACACACACACACACACACACACACACACACACACACACACACACTACAGCTGACAGCAGCACAATTCTGAAAGAACAAAAGATGGAAGTGAGGAGGAAGGGGGCACAATCGGAAAAGCCAACAAATTGCCTCAATTGCTGCTGCTGCTGCTGCTGCTGCCTTTGCTTCCAACACGATCGAAGCCGCGGAACATAAACATTCAGATACTGCTGCTGATGCTGCTGCTGCTGCTGCTGCAGTCTTGCACTGCCAGAGTGGTGAGGTATAAATCTGGAGGGACATTTTCTGGGGGACGGTTTGATCCCGAGTTCTGAGGCTTTCCAGCGTATGTATTGATTGTGTGAGCCATTAGCGACAAGACAGACACTGCCGGCCTTTGTGTTGTGTAGTGCTCCAGTGTGAAAAAGAGCTTTGCGTGGCCATTTCGGCTGCAGCTGGGACTAATTCTGGCAAGGTGTTTTCGAAGGGTTGATTACGCTCTGGGTTTATTTTTGTCTGTCGTGTTGTCTGGCTTTTGTTTCTCTGTGCGTGAGAATGCTTGTTTGGCTGTTCGTCCGTCCTCCATTTTTGCAATTAATCTCTCTCTCTCTCTCTCTCTCTCTCTCTCTCTCTCTCTCTCTCTCTCTCTCTCCTCTCTCTCTCTCTCTCTCTCTCTCTCTGTATAGAGGGGGTTGGGAAGAAGGTTGGAGTGCGTGCAAGTTTTTCATGCGTCTTCACATGTTGGCTCTCCCAAGCGTAACATGACTTTACAATAATGAACCGAACAACCACAAAACCTGACACAAAAACAGCATATACAACAATAAGAAGAACAAAATTCCACAGCATAAACTACCAACATCAATGGGGATTTTTGGGTGGGGTTTTGTTTGTTTGTATGTTGTTGTTTTTTTTACAAGCCAACATGGTTGCTGTATCCAATCCATCACTGCCACAGACTCTCACCTGACTGGACGGGTGCCGTAGTTCTTGTTGACAGTGAAAGAAGACCGGGACAGGCAAGAGCCCATATAGGCACGTGCAGCTCGCTTCCAGAGCCACTAGCGGCCTCACTCCCTCACTCCCTCTCTCTCCCTCTCTCTCTCTCTCAGGCTGTTCAGTCACCAGACCCCCAGGGCAGGCCCCTCAAGTCATCTTGCACCCCTCTAGGGCCTCTTCTGGGCTGGGAAGTGTCGCCTGTTTGATGGCCAACCTCCTCTGGCAGAGTTGGAGGTGTCTGGTCTTGTGTAGGGGGGCGTCAGGTGTCGGGTTTCGGATGGGGGGAAAAGAACAGCGACTTGGGTTACCCGTCTACCTGAAATCAAAAGCCAGAGTTATATAATATGAAATAAAGGGTTAAACTGTCGTGATTTGAAAGAAAGTAACGTAATGCACAAAATTAAGTATGAATATGATTAAGTCAAAAGGAAACAAAAGGTAAACAGGCGACACATAATCTATATTGTCGTAGAAAGCAAACCACGTCAGAACCGTATACTTTCTATAAGGGCAGATATGCAGGGTGGGCCATCTCCTGTTCGCTGCTTATACCTGTCCCTGGGCTTAAAGAAGGTACCTTAATAGGGACGACGAGAAACTGATTGAGAAAAGGGGAAAACGGTCAACCCATCCACTTGGTAACCCGCCTCATGCTTCTCACGGAAAGCCAGCAATGAGGGCGACTGATTCACCCCTGCTAAAGGGGCAGTAAAAAGCTGGAAATGGGGACTTATTCCAATGCTCGAAACTAACCCAATTTGTATATCATGTGTTCATAATAAGGATTCCTAACGGGGCGAGAAAAGAAGCCACATGAGCTATTCATTTCCCGAAAAAAAAATTGCTTCGGTCATAAATAGGATTGCATGTAGCGTATGGCATGGAAAGCGTAGTAATAGCATGGCACGGTATGAAATGTGTGGCACTAGGCTGCTGTGGCGTATGGCATGGCAAAGCGTGGTATAGCATGGCACGGTATGAATTGGCATTGCATGACACGGCATGGCAAAGCGTGGTATAGCATGGCACGGTATGAATTGGCATTGCATGACACGGCATGGCAAAGCGTAGTATAGCATGGCACGGTATGAATTGGCATTGCATGACACGGCATGGCAAAGCGTAGTATAGCATGGCACGGTATGAATTGGCATTGCATGACACGGCATGGCAAAGCGTAGTATAGCATGGCACGGTATGAATTGGCATTGCATGACACGGCGTGGCAAAGCGTAGTATAGCATGGCACGGTATGAATTGGCATTGCATGGCATGACACGGCATGGCAAAGCGTAGTATAGCATGGCACGGTATGAATTGGCATTGCATGACACGGCATGGCAAAGCGTAGTATATACGGCACGGTATGAATTGGCATTGCATGGCAAAGCATAGCAGAGTAGAGCAGAGCAGAGCGAACCAGACTAACGCAGAGGAGAGCTGACCAAGGTGCGGTACAGTACGGTAAAGTCTGATAATTATGGTATGGTATGTAGTGGATCGTTTGTCTAGAGGTAACGCACCTGCCTAGAAAGCAAAAAATCCAGGTTGGAAGTGTGCGGTGGTTTGATCCCCTTTTGGGCCCGAAAATTTTCCCCCATCCATTAGACCGTGAGTGGTAATCCAGGTCCCGTATGTTACACATAATTATTTACTTACTTACTTAGGCCCATCACTCCCCCTGGAGCATAGGCCGCCGACAACAGTCCGCCAGTGTCCTCTGTCCTGGGCTATTCTCTCCAGCTGTCTCCAGGTATATCCCATCTTTCTGGTTTCTGTCTCAAGGTCGCGTCGCCAGGTGTTTCTTGGCCTTCCTCTTTTTCGTTTTCCCTGGGGGTTCCATGATAGTGCCTGCCTTGTGATGTTGCTGGCTGGCTTTCTCAGGGTGTGCCCAATCCATCCTTTCTCAGGGTGTGCCCAATCCATCCCCATCTCCTGCGCCGGATTTCATTTTCGGCTGGCAGCTGGTTGGTACGTTGCCACAGGTCTGCATTGCTGATGGTGTCGGGCCAGTGGATCTGGAGGATTCGTCTCAGGCAGCTGTTGATG
>CM054148.1:7378237-7383237 GCA_028751875.1 Rapana venosa
TAGTGTGTAAAATTTTAAAAAGCGTTCATGTAATGAAAAACTTCAATATGAATATCTATCAAAATAACACAGAATATCTAATATCACCAAGAGTGAACAGACGTTAAACTGAATTGAAGACAACATACAATACCCTGACATGCACCCAAGGCTTTACCAGCGCTCTGGATTACTCCTCAGTCAGATATTAGCTGAATGGGTTTCTTGACAAGTATGGTATTCCTTATGATAGAAAATGCCAGCAAAAAGTGACACCTCATCCCCCCCAAAAAAAACAACAACAACAAACCAACAACTGAAAGAACGAACTTATAAACACAGAAAAAAAATAACGGCAAAACCATTGTAGTAAGACTAGAAACAGATTTCAAAATAGAACACGCCTCACCTACTCTCAGCATAGTTTACTTACCTCTCTCTACCTTAAACAACAAAACAGTTACTCCACACAGTCCAGAGAGCGTTTTACGTCTGACCCTCCTCCCAAAGATTCCAGTGCAGGAGACTTACAGGTGTAGGCCAACAGAGTCCTTCCTTTCCCCAACACTCACAGCCACTAAAAGGCAGAGAGGTGTGACGGTGTCACCCACATAAAGCTGGGTGTCTGCTCCCCCCTCCCCTCTCCTGCCCTCCACTGCCCTGTTAATGACAGAGTCTCTCTGCCAACACCTAGCCCTGATACTTAGCAATTTATTGCGACTGTAGTTAACCCGGGTACACCTCACACCCTGTGACTGTACGTTGTGGTATTCGGCCAGCTACCGATCAATGGGGCGAGTTGGGGTTTTTTTAAAGGTTTTTCCATTTTTGTTGTATGCCAGAAGTTCCTTTTGCCCGTTTCCCGTAAAGGGTTGTATGCGAATTTAAGTTGTTGTTTGGGGGGGGGGGGGGGGGGGGGGGGTTCTAAGGGATGTAAGTAGTTGCATGCTACTACACAAAGAAATAGAATGTAGACGATATAACTGATACAGGCCTAAAACAAAACAACCCAAAATAATCCAAAAATCAAATCACACACACACAAAAACAGATACAGGCCATTTTCACATAAGTTCTTCACATTCTTGAATTGTTGTAAACCAAGTCGGCCAATGTGTATAGTAAAATGCTAGGTACCAAAAATATAAAGCTGCATAAAGATCTATGATCGCTTTTTCTGATAATTATTATCCAGTAACAGTCAGTGTTGAGATGCGGTCAGCTTAGACCCACTGTGATCATAAACTCCTCTTCTCTCTCTCTCTCCTCTCTCTCTCTCTCTCTCTCTCTCTCTCTCTCTCTCTCTCTCTCCAAGGACGTACAGATTTTGTCTCTGTTCCTGCTTAAAGCATTCAAGTTAAGAGAAATCGCCAAGTCATAGTCATGCGGTTCTGTTACATATCTATAAGACCAATTTGTTTATTTGCTTTTTTTAAAAAATAGTTTTCATGTTGTATGTTTTGTTCACAATCCCCTTCATGAGGGGCCATGGCCTAATGAATAAACTATCCGAATCCGAATCCGAATCTCTCTCTCTTCTTTTCCATCCAGTCACCTCAAGTCGACAGTGAAAATCTGCAAACATGGAATGAAAACGTTAGCAGTAGCTGAACACGTCTGGGTTTTATAGAAATGACTGGTTGGAGAGGGGCTGGCTAGACGGTTCTACCTAGCTGCTGCTGTTTACACCTGGCAATGTATCCGCCTACAAATGGGTTTTGTTTTTCTTTGCTTAATTGTTGTTATTGTTGTTGTGTTGATTTGTTGTTGTTTTGGGGTTGTTGTTGTTGTTGTTGCTGTGCTTTGTTGTTGTTGTGTTGTTGTTGCTTTGTTGTTTTGTGCTTTTGTTGTTGTTGCTTTGTTGTTTTGTGCTTTTGTTGCTTTGTTGTTGTTGCTTTGTTGTTGTTGCTGCTGCTGCTGCTTTGTTGTTGTGTTGTTGTTGCTTTGTTGTTGCTGCTGCTTTGTTGTTGTGTTTGTTGTTGCTTTGTTGCTGTTGCTGCTTTGTTGCTGCTGCTGCTTTGTTGTTTGTTGTTGTTGTTGTTGCTGCTGCTTTGTTGTTGTGTTGTTGTTGTTGCTGCTGCTTTGTTGTTGCTTTGTTGTTGTTGCTGCTGCTTTGTTGTTGCTGCTGCTTTGTTGTTGTGTGTTGTTGTTGCTTTGTTGCTGTTGCTGCTTTGTTGTTGCTGCTGCTTTGTTGTTGTGTTGTTGTTGTTGCTGCTGCTTTGTTGTTGTGTTGTTTGTTGCTTTGTTGCTGTTGCTGCTTTGTTGTTGCTGATGATGCTGCTTTGTTGTTGGGTTGTTGTTGCTTTGTTGTTGCTGCTTTGTTGCTGTTGCTGCTTTGTTGTTGTGTTGTTGTTGCTTTGTTGCTGTTGCTGCTTTGTTGTTGCTGCTGCTTTGTTGTTGTGTTGTTGTTGTTGCTGCTGCTTTGTTGTTGGGTTGTTGTTGCTTTGTTGCTGTTGCTGCTTTGTTGTTGCTGCTGCTTTGTTGTTGTGTTGTTGTTGTTGTTGCTGCTTTGTTGTTGTTGCTTTGTTGCTGTTGCTGCTTTGTTGTTGCTGCTGCTTTGTTGTTGTGTTGTTGCTGTTGCTGCTGCTTTGTTGTTGCTTTGTTGTTGCTGTTGCTGCTTTGTTGTTGCTGTTGCTGCTTTGTTGTTGCTGCTGCTTTGTTGTTGCTTTGTTGTTGCTGTTGCTGCTGCTTTGTTGTTGCTTTGTTGTTGCTGCTGCTGCTTTGTTGTTGCTGTTGCTGCTTTGTTGTTGTGTTGTTGTTGCTGCTTTGTTGTTGCTGATGCTGCTGCTTTGTTGTTGTGTTGTTGTTGCTGCTTTGTTGTTGCTGATGCTGCTTTGTTGTTGCTGCTGCTGCTTTGTTGTTGTCGTTGCTTTGTTGTTGTTGTGTTGTTGTCGTTGCTTTGTTGTTGTTGTGTTGCTTTGTTGTTGCTGCTTTGTTGTTGTTGCTTTATTGTTGTTGCCTTGTTATTGGTGTTGCATTACTGTTGTTGCTGTGTTGTTGTTGCTTTGTTGTTGGGCTCTCCCTCACCTTAACACCCTAAAAGTCACCCAGAGTATGCACTCTGCCTCTCCCTCACCACACCTGGGATTCCCTCTGACACCCTCAGTAGTTCACTGAGTAAGAAATTTGCGTCTGGTGCCGTTGTCACATGCCTCGCCGCCACACAGACAGCCATACTCCGTCTTCAGAGCATGTTTCTCTTTTATTGAGAGTACCGGTTGCTATGTTAAGATCTTTTTTTGTCAAGGAAGAAGACAATGTCCACATAATATCTCAAAGCTTAACAACGCTTTAAAATGATGCAGACCCCGGCACTGCGTTTACATCAATAACTGATTTTGATTGAGATTCAGTTCCATTTTCCTGTCAAACTGGAAAGAACGGGTAAGGCTGAGAATCGAACCCAGAACCTCACAGTTTACTTATGATGCTGGTGCGCGTCTAAACCGCCCTCCCAGTACCTTCTTTCTTGATTAGAATTGATAATGCCCAAAGCACGGGACATAGGTAAAGGTAAAGGTGTCCCATAATCTATAAGGTCGTAGGGGAGCGAGGCGTCAGAGACCTCAGCTTCTCCAGGAGCCAATATATTGAGGGCGGCACCCATCTCCTCTCCCTCGCTGCTTTACCTTCCCTGGCCCTAAAGTGGCAGGTACCCATTTACAGCTGGGTAAACTGGGGGACTGTACTGAAGCCAAGGCGTGCAAACGATCACCCATCCACTTGGTAACCACGCTCGATGCTGCTTAACCTTAGCTGGGGGGGGAAGCGAGTGCTCTGACCACTGAGCTATCCCGTCCCCAGGACATGGGTATCATTTAAAAAAAGCATGGCCCAGGCCAAAACCTGTGTCAGTTATTGATGTCGGCTAATTGCCAAGGCCTACACTAAAATGTTGTTATGTTGTAAAATGTTGTGTTGAGATTGCCTTCAGCCATGACAAGCTCTTAACATAACAACCCGCACTCTCCTTTGTTAAAGGAGAAGAAAAAAATCCTCCGAAGTCGGAGTATGGCTGCCTATATGGCGGGGTACTTGAAAAAGAGTCATACACGCAAACTTCTCATCCAGTGTGTACTTCCTGTCTCGCATTGATTCCTCAGGTGGGATGAGTGAGTCAGAGTGCATGTTCTGGGTGACCCCCAGGGTGTTAAGCTGGGGAACGCACTACAACAACAACAACAACATTATAAAAACCACAACATGAAGCACTGTTATTACAGTTATTGTCTCGCAATACATCTTCCATCACACAGTCTTCATGTACGACAAAACAACCAGAGACGATAGTATAATGACAGTGGAACACCATGCCCCTCTCCTGTTCCACGACACTTTCATCACTCACACATCGCCACTTCACTCTTGTAGCAAGCACAACAAACCTACTATTCCAAATCATGGAAACGATCTACATAACTAAGTAGATCAAACCGATACATAATATTATACACCTACACTTTTTTATATGCCCAGGACCTTTAGGGGGTTGGGGTATTTTCAGGGGGTCGGGCTTTTTTTTTTTTTTTGGGGGGGGGGCTTTTTTTGTTTGTTTGTTTGCTTTGTGGGGTGTTCTCGTTGTTTTGGTTTTGGGGGTTTTTTTGTTTGTTTGTGTGTTGTTGTTGGTGGGGTTGTTGTTGTTTTTTTTTGGGGGGGGGGTCGGGAGGGGGCGGGTTTTGGGGAGTTTTTTTGCGATTTTTTGTTTTTGTTTGGGTTTTTTTTAAAGGGGGGGGGGGGGAGGGGTTCGTTGTTGGAGTTGTTTCCTTGAGGGAGGGAGGGGGGTTCGTTTTTCTACCCACCATTTATGATACAAGTGGAAGTATTCTGCATTAAGACAGACATTCTGAGTCAGTCTTCCCCTGAATGCACTGACAAACAATGCTTCCTATGCCACAAGCAAGACAGGTTAATGACTCGATCAGCACCTGAAGCACGCATGCAGGCCAGTTTGCTTTATGATAATATCAACAATAATGTGTGGAATTTATATATAAGCGCTTGGCAACGAGATTTTAACCCTA
>CM054148.1:7388237-7390737 GCA_028751875.1 Rapana venosa
GATAGGCTAAGGCTTTTCATTCAAATAGGGTGATGCTTTGTAACCTTACAGGAAAACTGTCTTCATCCCTAACAAAATCAAAAGCATAACAAATTTTTCTCTCCACAACAAACGAGAAGAAAATTAGTTAGTTAGTTAGTTAGTTAGTTAGCTAGTTAGTTAGCTAGTTAGTTAGTTAGTTGGTTGGTTGGTTAGTTGGTTAGTTAGTTAGCTAGCTAGCTAGCTAGTTAGTTAGTAGCTAGTTACTTAGTTCATTTATTTCGAGGATAATGGAATACGCACTCACATGCTTTTTTTTTTTTTTTACATCAAGTCCCCTTACGTACGCAGGTTTGTAAATTCTGTCATCCGTTCCCACCAGCACATAACGGCCTACTCTTTCGAAAAGCGGAACGGGTTTTAATGTGTGCGCAAGATGTTCTACGATTGAAATACGTAGGCCATGCGCTACTACGAAACCAAGATACGAACTTCGTGAAGACTGTCTTCCAAGGCGAGACCGAGAGGGAGAAGAAGAGAGAGAGAGAGAGAGGAGAGAGAGAGAGAGAGAGAGAGAGAGAGAGGAGAAGAGAGAGAGAGAGAGAGAGAGGAATAAAGAAAAAAAGGGAGACCACCAGCTTCTCTCAGGGGCAACATCACCGAATCCTGTGACATGAGAATCCATGAAGTCAGCACAATCAGCGCAAGGCATGTTCGCTCATAGGACAGACAAGAACAATAGTTGCTGTCTGAGCGTTTGACGACGACGAAGAAGAAGAAGACTATCTCTGTTTATATATAAAGCTATCCCAGATTAATGCTCTATGCCCTGGGGGGGGTAAATTCAGTGTATGGTGGAGAGGGTTTGTAAGAGGAGGGAAGAGACGGGCGGTGTTTCTCTCACAAGCCCAAAGCCCGGGGCTGCTTCTTCACACCAACTGGAGACTGTGTGGGAACCAGGTCTTCAAAGGAGATGAGAATGATATTGTGTATCCCACCACCATCATCATCATCAGCAAATGGCCCTGAAACCTACGCTAACACGTGAGACATAGAATTCAACAGGAGAATAAACCTAACAGCAATACACCCAAAAATAATATCAATACTAACAGGACTGAAAAGCAAGAGTTCGTCGTAAAATGATAAGCAAACAGTATCAAAGACTCAAGACTATTTTTTTAAACCTGGTTTTATCAACACTTAGCTTACCTCTGCATATTTCGTCTCTCTTTAGTAAAGATTCCGGTTGTTGTGGGGAAGGGGGGGGGTTGTAGGTAATTAGCCTATATTTACAGCCTTGTTTGGCATTTTACCCATTCACCAATGTTGATGCGTTATGAAAAAAGGGGCAGATGTCGTGAAGTGGACAGGCTCAACGGAGATAAGAACTTCTCCCTTAAAATCTGGAAACTTCCTGTGGAAACTTTACCTTCTCCTGTCCTTCATCAGGTGGGCTGTCAATGCACAGACTGAAAATCGCGAGACCAACGATTCCAAATCTGACCATTCCTGTGTCTTTGTCAGCGTGGGTACCTGGTAAAACAACAGATTTTCTCAGGAAAGTTAAGGAGTACTCCTTTTACGCTCGCAATCCGACTGAGTTTTTATTTATGTAATATATTTTTATCCCCATGCTCATGGGTCATGTTTTCGAGTGTGTTGATATATAAAACGATCTGCTGAACATCCTTCGAATTCTTCTTCTTCGTTGAACGCTCAGACACTAACTATTGTTGTTTGTCATAATATGAGCGAAAATGCGTGGCGCTGCCGTTAAGCGCCTGACAAGTCAGGCCCAGCGCATCCGACTTCGGCATGGGAGAGAGATGTTTTCTTTTAAGTATTTCTGAGAAGAAGAAAAAAAGGCAGAGGAATAATAATAAAATAATAATAATAAATGGAATTTATATAGCGCTATATCTTGCAGAGACAAATCAAAGCGCTTGCACTCAACTCATTTTTACAGTCATACAACCAGTGACAAGTAATAGTTCCATCAAGTCCAAATGTGCACACACGCACACACACACACACACACACACATATATATATACATACACACACACACACACACACACACACACACACACACACACACACACACACAGAGGTCACACACCCTGGCAGGGCAATAGAATCTTGGCTGTTGAAGGCAGGGAAAAACTATGAGATGAGGCAGGAGAGGAAAATCTTAGGTTTGAAATAAATATGTCTTGAGACTGGATTTAAAAGTGTCATAAGAAGGCTTTGGGCGGAGAGAGAGAGGGAGATCATTCCACATCAATGGACCAGAAATTGAGAAAGAGCGACGACCGATGGTGGACTGGTTGAATCTAGGTATTCGTAAGGACAAGGAATGGACCAAGAAGGCAGAAAACAGACGAGAAGAAGGTAACAGAAAGAAAATGAACCAGGCAAAAACAAAGAGAGGGATAGAAAAGAGGGAATTCCTAGCACAGAATTTCCAGAGGGTGGGGATGTTATTTATACTTACAAGACCATCCGTCATCCCCCATAG